>JTDE01001741.1:90385-107695 GCA_014338405.1 Paragonimus skrjabini miyazakii | reverse complement strand
GTTTCCAAATCAACCAAGGTCCTCGTGGGCGATGGATTAATGGTGTATACTTGGCACCCTGGTACGGGCGCGGCAAGTTCCTTAGAGGAGAGGCGAGTGTGGTGGATTACCAGGTCGGAGGTGCGAGTATTCAAACACTCGGCGGAGTACCTCAACGCGGAAGGCAGGCACGTCCACAAACCCGCAACGATCGGATGACGGACAACGGGGGCAGTCGGATGAGCCATCGCTCAACGGAATCGGACCAATGGACGAAGAATGGTAGGCGGAAAACCCCCCGATAGACGGCGCCGATCACACACCCAAACCGGGCAGAAGTGCACACGACGCGTGAACGGAAACCTGGGGGTGCTCTGGACTGGAATGCTGACTCATAAACGCGGGCGCGCGCGTAGCATGGGAACTAGCGAGTAGGACAATAAAGATTGTGCTTTATTGGACGCCTTTTCTCTACAATATTACCTGGTTCATTGGGTTACTCTAACCTCCACCCAATTGTTATCACCACAGTAAAGAGCGCGATGGTGTTAATTGAGGGCGCTGATTGGCATCTGTGTCCTCTTCGCACTTGGGAAAATCAACATCACTTGTTTGTTGACTACCCATTAGTCAGTCACTCTGGAAAATAAAGTCAACATGCACTAATGCAAAGCAAATGGATAGCCAAGGCTGATTAAAGATTATGTGGAAGGGTTGTACAGTGATGCTCACAGCCCAGAAAAGATTCATAACGGACAAACCATTCGGTCCAGTCTTATTAGAGCACCTTAGCAATGTATGTTCGTTTTTGGACCAGCGGTTAGACACCAGTCCTAGTATTTTTGAGGCAAATATGTTAATCATCGTCCCGATGACCTTCCACTGAATAAACTCAGTTTTCACTTAACGGAAGCCTCACCGAACAGACTAAAATAATGTATTCCTGAAGATAATTGGTTTAGAAATGATGGACAATAGGTAATAAGCATTGGAAGAGTTATAACACTTGGGATGACTACTTTCATGAACAAAAGATTCAAAAAACCGACAAACCCAACTGAAAATTGGAAAACACAGCCAACAAGGCGAGAACACACAATAAATGACGCAGTTTTATCCTTGATAGAGCTAATCGACAGTGCAAACTGTTGCCACAGCCGTGAATTACACCACTGTTAGGTTCTAACAAGAGCGAAACTGGACTCGAGTGTTTCTTTTCGAAAGAAATCGACCAAAAATTTCTATCTGAATGCGCAAGCTGTGATCAGGAGTGAGTGACGTTCACGTTAACTCAACTGAACTCTCGACCAGTCGTCTACAACTAAGAAAAGTGTTTTGCTGAATTGAGAGCAGTGAACATTAATGCTATGTGCTATGTCAGTGGCCCTTGGTTTGCGACCTAAAGATGTGTCACAGGACTCGATGCGAATGGTAAAAAAAGGACTTACGACTACCAGTTTTCTTCAAACAGAACAGTTGGCGATAAAAGAACCGCATTCACAACTCTATTGAGTTTGGACTGATGCCATCAACTTATAAAATTCCATAAAACCGTACAGTGAAAGTTTTCTGGACAGTTGTGTGAAGTCACAAGAAGTCAGTTTTTCAAACAACTGCCTTCGATCATTCTCATCAGGCTTCTACAATCACAAAATATAAGTGACGTGTATGGATCAATAAACGTCTCACGGGGTGGGGCATATTACAATCTAGTGAAGAGAGGTGGTGATCGTGGTGTGTGTGTGAGAGTGGAACCGCAAGTGGTGCAGCGCAAGCCACTTGGGGTGATGGTTTAAAGCCACTGTGACAGGCTAATCCGTTTCGGATACCGCCAACCAAGGAGAGTAATATGTGCGCCAACCACAACTGACAGTATCAGCTGATTCAAACTCGGCCGGGTTTCAGTTGGTTTTGAGATGGATGGCTAAGGAAGGTGAAGGCTTTGTGTCAAGCGCTTCTATTCACACCAATATGGAATGTCGGGTCTGCTAATGACACTGTCATTCTGACCGATCTAGAATGGGTTCAGAGGAACTTGTAATTAATTAACTGCGATGGTTGTGGGACGTGAACGCGCTCAAAATGAACATAATCGAAAAATTACAAAGTCATTTCAGGAGGTGTTTACGAATCCTATCCGATAGTCGTCTTGTGGTTCACCCAACACAACCCACTTGAAAACAACAGGCTGGAAAGTATAAATAAAAAGACGAAAAAAATTTGGGTGAACTAACATCCAGACGCAGTAACAGTACTGGACAGGTGTTGGAGGATACGATAAGTCTTGCTGCAGGGTAGGCATTCTCGATCGCGTTTGAAAGTCCACATCTAATTACTTCACCATTTACCTCATCTTTGCACAACGGACAGATAAAAACGAGCTTTTTGTGCGTTGTCCGAAGCATTTGCAAGTCCCATCAACCCAGCTCCAGATCGGTCATTGTGCGACTGTTTCCAATACCTGAGGCCATCGTCATCAAACCCGACGTTCCATGTTTGTGTGAGTAGAAGCGCTTGATACAAAGCCTTCACCTTCCTTAGCCATCCATCTCAAAACCAACTGAAACCCGGCCGAGTATTAATCAGCTGATACTGTCAGTTGTGGTTGGTACACATTACTTTCCCACGCACACACACACACACCACGATCACCACCTCTCTTCATTAGATTGTAATATGTCCCACCCCGTGAGACGCTTATTGATCCATGTGATTTGTTTTATTGATCCATATACATCACTCATATTTTGTGATTGTAGAAGCCTGATGAGAATGATCGAAGGCGGCTGTTTGTAAAACTGACTTCTTGTAAGTTTTATGTAAAGCTGGAAAGGATTAAAATGGTTATGTGAAGTTTAAGGATTCGAATGACCTCGTTCGAAACTGAGAGATCAATCAGCAATTGTGCGAATAGTCATGTCAAATACATCATCACAACTCTAATGCACTTATCGATTTATTTTGTCTAATTAACCTGTTGAACTTGTCTTGTACACATTCCGGCGGATCACCTGTCTAAAAAGTATTCAATACTGCAACACGCCCATATGTTGATTGTAGTGTACCCCACATTTCAAGGGATAATGTGAATCGTGAAAGTGTTTACGTTTATTCGATCAACGATCAGCGTGATCATCAATTCCGGCGCTATCAGCGGGGCTCGTTTCGGTGCAACCAACAGAAGATACGAGATCACACTGTCAAAGTTTGCTCTGAGATTCAGAAAAAGTGCATATCCTTGCTACGGCCGGGACTAGAACTCCGGCCACGCTTTTCATGGGGCAACCGTGTTGATTACTGCGCCACTGACCCCACATTAGGCACGATCGAATGATCATTTGTGAACGTTCAACCACGTTCACGTGGCCGGAGTTCCAGTCCCGGAAGTGACAAGGATATGCACTACTGACGAGCTCTAATAAGGGCGAAACTCGAGTCTAGTGCTTGTTTTCAAAGGGGGCCGACTGAAAAGTCTATGTGACGGTTGCGATCAATCGTGGGTGGTGTTCAATCTGTATGAAAACCAGAAATCCCCTACTACTCATCAGTAATTTAGAGAAAGGTTTTAGCGCGAGCATACAAATTAGAAAAGGAAGTCCAGCTGTTTTTCATTGAATACAGCAATCATTTGACATATAGCTTTAAGAAACCAGCATATTTAAGTAGTATATTTGCCACCTTATTGAACCCACTTTTAACAATCAGGATCGTGAAAATACAGTGTTTGCAGCGGTGGAATTTAAAAGGAATGAAAGTTTAGCGTGAACAAAAATATCCAAATATTCTTGCATTTCTAACACTAACTACATCGTTAGAAGACAGTCCCGAAATATCACTTGGTGAACTAGAATTTATCTTCCGAGAACATTTAAAGTAAATCCAACACCACGTGAATAGGCGTTTGATGCAGACTGATGACCTCCGAAGTAAGGGCTGGATCAGAAGGTCGTCCGATGTAAGTTCCTCAAAACTTGGGAATAACTTACACACAGTTCAATGATATTTATGCAGTCCGCAGGTGTATAAAAGCCAAGGGATAACATGTGGTCTGCTATCGTGTGAAGGAACCTGATATACATCAAAAAATAAGCTAATTGTCGGAAAATAAGCAAGAAAAGTTAAACCACTGTTTTCTGTAGCCAACGGTTGCGAAATGAGATACTTCAATTTCCCGACGGTTAGGACCAAGCAAGCAGTGAACCTGATATTCGGCGTGGTTTATGTTGCGCTCACATCTCTACTCCACGAGATAATAAACTTTTACGAAAATGGGATCGTGATAGAAGCCAATAGAAGTCAAGGATTTCAACATGGAAGACTGATTACTGTTATTTACATTACCGTTATTATTATTACTACTACGGTGAGAGGTTTTGTTCCCATTATTTCTCTTTTAAGTATCATCACTCACGACGTGCAATGATTTTAAACCTCATAATGCTAGGGAGAATATATAAAACGTGAAATTTTTACGAGGCTGAACCCAATTAAAGGGGAGAATTTAAGTTGGAAGAGGCTTACTATCAAGGTAGTCAACATCCTAGTGTTGGTGCCAACTGAAACTGAGCCAGTCACGTGTAGATGACATACACCAATACATGGCACTTAAACCATATTCAGCTCAAGGAACAAATTGGCGCGATAAGCTATCGGGATGTGGGTGGATGGATGGCTGAGACACCAGATTGAGAAAAAGGCCAGGATGAATAGCAGAGATCTCAGAAAGTGGGCTGAACATTGCAAGGAATTTGATGGCTATGGTGTGTTCTACCAACTGGTGATCACTTAGAAAAGATATCCCAAAGTGGATAGCTGTTAAAAGCGTTTACATGTAAAAACGTGCTGTACAAGTTGTAACAGTTCTCGATCAGTATACGCATAAGTTGACGGCGACTGATTGATAGTGGTGCAAAATCCAAGTAGAAATGTTGCTTGACATCCATCTGGAATAGCTGATCTCTCTGGAGAAGGCGCTGGAACACGAACCTATCCTTGATCAGCACGTTCGTTATAGATCTAGACCCCATTGAGCACAAATAAAGCTGTTTAAGACAAGCAGGCAATCCAATTTCATGAACTTACGAATCATTCCGATAACGACTTGAAGTTGAATACTTATTAACAGTGTTAATTATTTGACAGAACAGAAGCAAAGAAAGATCGGGTGGGAGTATGTACAAAGTGCTGAAGTATGGCATACAATATGCAGCCTGCATTAGTCAAGTCATAAAACTGGAGTTTGTTTTGCCGTAACAACTGTGTTTATTAAGTGTCTGAAGAATGAAACTAAGTGAACCGTGACTTGGTAGGAGGATATATTTTCTGATCGTAAGTGTAAATAGTTGAATTATCAGTTATCACATCATAATGCTGTTCATCTTAGTATGGCGTAACAAACCACTATTTATCTAGCAATATTGGTGTCACAACTAAAGAAAATCCGTATGAAGTCCCTAAATAATTTTCGACAGGACGGTCTGAACTATTTACACTGAAATTGAAATGCTGTTTTACAGCCAGGTTTAGCTTCATGTTTCAAATGGCGAAACACCTCTCAAACTGTTGAAGGAATATCTGGCAATCGTGTGGGTTTTTCTTACAGAGACATTACATACATACTGCCTAGCCTCTACAGTTTGTTTTCACATATGTATACATGTATACACTCCACGATACAGTTTTATGAGAGGCATATTGTTTGGAATGCTTTCCTTAATATGTTGTCCGGAGAAATAATTTAGTAAATTCAATTGAATGAAATCTTTACTGGTCGGAACAAGCTGTTCACCAAACGATGATTTCCAATACTTTGTCCACAATCACGCCAGATCGCGTACTGCATAATCATGAGAACATGTGTGTTTTCACTATTCACGGCCCCAGTAAGTGGTGAAATTTCAGTAACGACAACCTGAGCGAGAAGGGTCACATGACTGATTAGGATTGGGTACTAACCATAATGACATCGATCACTTCAGGAACATCAATGCGGTTGATGAGATGATCAGACATATATACAGATCAAGCATTTTTATGCACCTCGAATTCACGCGGCAGGATAAAAGGGTTCTGGTATTTAGATAAACGTGTTTGAATGCGCGATGGATGCACGTATCATCACTGTAGTATATACATATATATGCCAGCGATTATCGAACTGGAGTGTTCACCAGAACACAACTGAGTTTACATAGGTCCTGCTACATGTGAGTCATTTGTTAGATGAATACCTAGATCTTACTGGTTGCATCCAACTCGTTCTTATTGGTTGTTTGTAGCCATTTTGGATATCACTGTGATTAAAACCTCTAAATCACATACGTGAGGGTTTATGTTTTTGTTGTTCGTATGACTAATAACTTCAGACGGTACAGTTCTAGGAATGGCCATCCTTCACCATGTGCAATTGAGACCTGGATTTATTGCTATATGTTCTTCGAGTACTGAGAGTGATTGAATGCAGTGAGAAGACACCTATTAACTAAATTCAATTTCTGATGATGAAAACCCCTTAATTAGTCAACACAGACATACACGCAGTAGAAAACTGGCTCACCCACTCTCAAATCACTGAAGAGACCAAACGTTGCAGGTAGTCCACAAGCTGCGTCTGTTCTAATCTCGCCTAGAATTACACGTCGGTTTTATCTGAAACGTTTACACATCACATGATGCAAACTGAATTGACCAATCGCCAAGCCTGAAATCAGGAACGAATCAAACGCGAGTGTTGGGTTTATGGGTTGCAACGCTCAGCCGATGGAGGTCTCGTGTGTAATCTGCGCACACTCACACGCCCGAAGGTAGACGGTCTGTGTGGTTGTTTCTGTTGAAGTATTCGAGCATCACATCCGCACAGTCTTACTGCAGAGCTGCGTCGAAGTGTTACCGCAGCAACCGTTGCCGGTGGGCCGGACCATTATCATCCTGCATAAACACAGCACAGGCGATATTGGACCCAGCTGCTCGTGCAGTAACGCGTCGTAACAAAGTCATTCAAACTAATTATCAAATTTTCTGATCAGCAGAGAAGAACCTGTAACAAACGGGTCCAATTACGGTGCTTCGTCACCAAACAAAATGCAGCCCACTAATATTGGCTAACCACGTGAACGATACCAGGTTAATGCATCAGAGGGTTTGCCCTCAGTGTCAGATCAGTTAACCTTGTGAACTTTGTTACGTAACTACTATGGACTTGAACACACTAAAAATGAATAACAAGGTGGTGATTACAGTCGCCCAATCTATTCGACCGCAGCCATTATCCGTCAGCATGCTGAGCTCGGGTGAGCGAAGGAAGAAGATATATTGGGCGCAACGGGAACTAACTACTGGAGTAATGACTAGTATTCAGCAAAGGGCACGCAAATAAGGGATATCGAGTGAAACGTCAAAGTTAACGATGTTCGAAATTGCTCTATTCACTCTAAGTGAATGGATATTGCCCCTCCTCCATTTAATGAGCTTATCTGTGGTTTTTCCATTTCAAAACGAGTGGGTATCACTTTTGCGTGTCACCATCTAATTCCCCCGTGAACCTATATTGGCTCAAGACAACTCAATAGTTTCTTTGCTATCTTTCCAATAGTCACCGAGACCGTTTAACCTTACTGGTTCACACAGACAACGTCGGATAGAGGACGGACATGGATACACCATACTGAATTCCTAATACGGTTCAAGGGCTTATACTAACAGACATTCTAACCGTGCTCGTCGCAGTGTAGATTTGTTGACCTGCCCTAGATAGATCACTCAGTGGATCTGATAGTCCAGTCCACTTAAAGCACCAGAATGCTGTTAGTCATCATCATCGTCATCGGGAAACTGATACGATAAGTTAATTTAACACTTTGGTAAAAATAATCCTAACTAGTTGAAAAGACGTATATTTTCCACGACTGCAGGTGGTTTTCCACATATGGTACACCAAAGCTACGATATTATCGTCATTAGCCCCGCCATCAAATTATAAAACTGAGTGTTCAGTAAGACTGGTAACATAGTACTATACGTACGGGGCCTGTTTACCACACTATTTTTACTGATGATATGAATTCCCCGTGGGACCGTTAAATATTTTAAATGCTGGACTACGAATTACAATACTTCGTAGGTACCATGGACAAAATCACCAAACATCTAGTACTTCTGTAAATAGGACCGTAAATAGAACGGACATGCGAAAACATATTGCGCGTTGTGTTGATGTATATTAATAAGTAATTCCTTGGTTAAGCCACAAAGAGTTTAAAATCAGAACAGTTGTCTGTTTTGCAACGTTTCGACCCTGTCGGAGAGCATTTATCAAGCGATTTAAATCAGAAAATTTACACTGTACAAGCTTCAAATGAGGCAGTTATCAACTGGCACCTCTTTGTACATTTAATATGCGGTGTGTAGACAGGCTATCAATAGGATGTACGGGTTCAAGGTTCAACGGGGGTCACCACGTGACGATCCGAGGTGCGAATAAGGATAGATAGTTAATGTGTTTGTGTGTGTTTGCAGGGCGAGCGGAAGCAGGGCTTCGCAGATCGTTGACAACATAAGGAGTTCTACGATTCGCTCAAAGCGACATTCGGTCCATCAATCCAGTCCACTAAATCACTGGTAGACGTGGACACCGGCTGTTCGTGCACCCAGCCAGAGGACATCATGAAGGTCTGACGCAAACACTGTGGTAGTCTATTAAACCGTCCTGCTACTATTGATTGGATGACCGTGGACAGCCTGCCGCAACAGGCCATTGAGCCTTCACTTGCTCTCGCTCCTGATTTACTAGAGTTGCAAAGAGCGATTGATCAATTCCGCAACGGGAAGTTTGCAGGTGAAGATGGATTGAAGAATAGCGGGCCGGCGATGGAACATGCACTACACCAGCTGGTTCACTCCATCTAGGAACACGAAGTGAAACCACAAGATTTCAAGGATGCTGTGATAGTACCTATGTTTAAAGGTAAGGGTAGCAACCAATGCTCCGACAGCTATCGAGGCACAAATCTGCTGAGCTGCGCAGGCAAGATACTCGCCAGAATCCTTCTGAACCGACTGAATTCGGATGTATTGGAAGCCAATATTCCTGAGGAGCAATGTGGATTCTGGGCCCATCGGAGTACGATCGACCTGGTGTTCGCTGCTCGACAGCTTCAAAGGAAGTACCGGGAACTGAACCAGCCCTTGTATGCCCTCTTCGTCGAGTTCACCAAGGCGTTCGATTCCGTGAGCCGCCAGGCACTGTGGACGGTGCTTGGTAAGTTTGGATGTCCAAGTAAGTTCGTCAATTTGATTAGATTGTTGCATGTGGGCATGAGGGCGAAGGTGCAATCGTGTGGATCTACCTCTGATGATTTTGACATTGTCACTGGCGTGAAGCAGGATTGTGTCCTGGCTCCATCCCTATTTAGTTTATACTTGACTGCCATGCTAACAGTGGTTTTTCAGGACTCTGTGGAGGATGGCGTTGAGGTTGAGTACCGGACGGATGGGCGTCTACTGAGTATTCGACGCTTTGGCGCACCAACCCGGTTATACACCTCAACGATGCGCATGCTTTTGTTCGCAGATGACAGCGCGCTGTTTGCACACAACGTGGACAAACCACAGCGACTGGCCACGGCTTTCCTGACCGCGACATCCAAGTTTGGACTGGATATTAACACAGGTAAGACATTTTCTCTCTTTCAGCCTTCTCCAGGTGGAGGTGCTATCTGTACACCTCCACCCCAAATCCGTGTTAACGGAGATGTCAGCAGCTGCACAGATTTTTGCTAATTGGGCAGTGTTGTATTCAAGAACGACGGAAAATACCAATAGTAAGTAAGCTTTATTAGAGCTACCGATTCACGATACGTTATGGAAAACTGTCAATCCACTCAGCACGGGCAGCCGCTGCCCGCATGTGCCATCGATCGCTTGAAGGTCAGAGCAATCTGATTGGCCAACTACATTGCTCACTGGCATTCGATTGGACACAACACCACCTCCGCCCTCCGCGTCTGACATTCCGTATTTCAGCGTTTGATACTTTGTCCATCTCGATCTTCGTGGAAGACTGAGTTCTTGGTACATGGTCGCTTACAACCGGCTCAGCTATTGTGAGTTCTTTCCTAGGTTTCGTGTTCTTTAACGCAGTACATACCCGTCTTGCATTGATCATTGAATTGTTATCCAATATGTAGGTTCCTGGGGCTCTTACTTCTCTCACTGTTACCGGTGTAGAAAGTGAACTGTCACCTTTCTTTATTGTTTTTCACTCTCAAGCAAGTGCCAACTGTACACTGATTTCCTGCTTTTTATAGCCCTTTTGGTACTTTCTCCTCCTCTCCAATTCTCCTTGATTCATTACCAATCTTTGTATGTGCGTCGCATTAAGTTTCGTTCGTATCTCTCTACCAAACATTAATTTCGCTGGTGTCACACCTGTAGCAGTATGTGGTGTGGTTCTGTAAACTGCTAGTGATATCAGGAACGCTGAATCCCAAGATTCACCTTCTAGTCGAGCTGATCGTATCGTTTCTTTCAGCGTTCGATTCAAGCGTTCCATCATTCCATTAGCCGAAGGGTTGTATGGAGCAAACCGCACATGACGGATATCATGATGACTCAAAAACTGAGTGAATTCGTAGCTGCGAAACTGCGGTTCATTATCAGTTACGATCTCCTCCGGTACGCCGAATCGAGCGAACAAGTGTCGTAACCAGTTAATTATGACAGTCGTTGTAGTCTCTCCCCATAAATGAGAGTCTGGCCATTTTGTACATAATCAAGTAGCCACAAGAACACTCTTTTTGTTTTGTGAAACGTATTCAAACTGGCCCATTATGTCTATTGCCAACTTCACTCAAGGTTGCATTGGGTATTCGAGGGGCTGCATAGGGGCACCGATAGGTTTTAAACTCTTGTCAAAATGCTGGCAAGCCGCACAATCCCTAACAGTGGTTTCTACGCTCGAATTCATACGCGGCCACCAGTATTATTTACGAATTCGTGTCTTGGTTCTCACAATGCTAGGATGTCCTTTATGTCCACTTCTAAGTACATCCGCAACGAGAGATTCGGGTATCAGGAAGCGGGTCTCACGTAACAGACACTTGTTGACGACAGTTAATTCGTCTCGTATAGTATGATAAGAAATCAGTTCTACCTTCAGAAACTTTCGATCGGGCCAGGAGTTTATTACATGTTGCTGAACTTCTGTAAGTAATGAATCGTTCACAGTATGTTCTTGGATACGTTTTAAGAAGATCGTTCCTGTACATCTGTAGTCCAAACACGAAATCATTCTGTCGTCATCGATGTCTTCAGTTTCTCTCTGACTGGCAACAAGTAAACGTGATAGCGCATCTGCTACCTGATTATGGGCACCGGAAACATGGTGCATTTGGAAATCGTAATTGAGTAAGCGAGCGTACCATCGGCTAATATGAATGGGCTTTTGACCTTTATTTCCCCGACAGAGTAACGACGTAAGGGAAGCGTGATCAGTTCGTAATATAAAGCGATGGCCAAATAAATACAGATGCTACTTTTCGCATGACCACACACAAGCTAGGGCCTCTTTCTCTCTTGCGGCATAATTCATTTCAGTGGGTGATAATGCTCGTGAGACGTACGTCAACAACCTTTCAATTCTATTTTGGAGCTGCAAAAGAACACCACCTAATCCAACATCAGATGCATCAGTAAAGACAACCGTAGGACTGCTCTCATCGAATATTGTCATGATAGGTGTCGAAGCATCCAAATTCCGAATAGTCCGGTAAGCAGCCTCTTGTTTTTTGCCCAAAACGAAATAAATATTTCTCCTGAGTGTTCCACACGATGGTTCTGAGATCGTGGCAAAATTACGAAAATGTTGGAGGTAATAATTACAGAGACCTAAAATTCGTCTCACCTCGTCACTTGTTCGTGGTTTAGGACAGTTCAGAATTGCAAATGTATTTTTGGTACATGGCTTCACACCTGGCTTAGGAACTCGATTTCCTGTACAGCAAGTTGGCACTTTGTCAGATTTAACCGAAGATTCAATTTATTTAGACGACTGAGAACGGCGTGTAATTTCGCATCATGTTCACCTACGGATTTACCGAAAACACAAATAGCGTCCATGTATACCACACATCCAGCGAATTCGGAAAATGAAAGTGTCGTGAACTTTTATCATGCAGCAGGGCACTGCTCAATCCCATAGGAAGAACTTTGTACTGATATAGGCCATCCTGTGTTAGAAATGCCGTAGGCAGTCGTGATTCTGATGGAAGTGGCATGTGATAGTAGGCTTGGCTGATATCCAATTTAGAAAAGAACTTTGCACTCGACATTTTAACAATAAGTTCATCTGCCGTGGGCAAGGGAAACTTTCCTGCAATAATGTGTCTGTTCAGAGCACGTAACTCTGTACAAACGCGTACTGTTCCGTCCCTCTTGAGAACCGCCACGAGTGGGTGGACCCATTCCGTGCACTGAATTTTCTCAATCAAATCATGTTGAAGTGTTTTATTCAAGGCATCCGAAATCAATTCACGTTGGCTAACGGCACAGGACGAGGTTGAGAAATTGCCAATGGTACAGCGTTGGGTTTCAAACGTATCTGGTGCATGCCAGCTGGAATTCTTCCAACTCCATCAACAAACAGTTTGAGATACATCAATTTCAAATCCGAAACGTTAATGTTTGATATAATCATCTTGTGAATGGAAAGACCAATTCTGAGGGCGACCATAGCGTTCCTTCCCAAAAGTGGTTTAGTATTCGTAGAGGGAATGTAAACCGCTACTTCGCTTTTGGACGTATTGTTGAGAAACACGGACAACGTAGCAAATCCTTTAATCGGTACAGGGTTGCTGGAATAACTTCCGAATGTATACGAAGAAGGTGATATTGGTAGAGTCATCAAGTACTTTATATAAAAACCCAGGGGTACAATTGTAATTGTTGAGGCTGAATCCATTTCCATGCACAACGAAATTGTTCTACCACCAACTTCAAAAAACACAGTACGTACGTCAGCGATTGGAAGAGGGGGTTCACAGGCTTTCGATGCAGGTTGCAGTTTTTTCTCATGGACTGAAAAAATATGTTAACCTCCCGAACATCCCTTCAATTCGACATCTTCCAACGTTTCCGTGACAGCAGCAACTGATTTAGAGCGACAAGCTCGCGCAAAGTGACCGGGTTTATTACATAATCTACATGTAGCGTTGATTGCGGGGCATTTGTTGTAATTAGCCTTGTGTTTTGGACTTCCGCACCGGTAGCACGCCGCATGTTTCGAGTAATTCAAGCGGGAACCCGTAGTTTCTTTCACACGAGAAATCGCCGCAGATTGGGATATCGTAGAAAACAATTTATTTTGATCACCGACCTGAACCTTGGCCCTTGCCAGATCGCAAGCCCTCTCCCATATCAATTTCACTGAATTCTGCACCAACAATGTCTCTCGAATCCTTGAGTCACGGACACCAAAAATCAGCTGTTGTATCAGAAGAAATTTCCCAATTTTCTTTTGTGGCATCTTACCGTACTCACATTGGAGGACTGAACAAAGTAATCTAGAGATAAATTTGTTCAAATCTTCTCCTGCCGCTTGACGTAACGACGAGAACTTGAACCTTGAAGTATAAGTATTCATTCATAATCCACAATGTTTATCGAGATCAGCTAGCACATTCAATTGTAGGTTTAGGGCATCGAACAATTGTCTACCTTCGTCCCGCAACCTCAATCCCAGTAACTTCAACTTGTGATCCTCAGTCAGCTTGATCTCACAGTTGGAAACTGACAACATTTCCACGTAATCGATAAATGTAGATTTCCATGACGTCCATTTTTCGACCGAAGGTTGCACGGTAGGATCGGTTCAAAATAAATCCGGGGCTTGTTGTGAATTTGGAATAATGCATGTTTGATCGAGCGACGCCAACTGTTGTAATCAAGAACGACGGAAAATGTTAGTAGTAAGTAAGCTTTATTAGAACAACGGATTCACGATACGTTATGGAAAACTGTCAGTCCACACAGCACGGGCAGCCGCTGCCCGCATGTGCCATCGATCGCTTGAAGGTCAGAGCAATCTGATTGGCCAACTACATTGCTCACTTGCATTCGATTGGACACAACAGGAAGCAATCTGTCCACCAATCTGTCCGTGGACCGCGAGCTGAGAGCGTGTGTGGCTAAGGCTAGTATTGCTTTCGGTCATCTTGAAAGACGTGTTTGGAAGAATCACAGCCTGAAGCCGAGCACTAAGCTATTCGTCCACTGTTCAATGATGCTGTCTATTCTGCAGTACGACAGTGAAACGTGGACATTGTATCAGCGGAATTTGCGCTATCTGAATCGTTTTCATTTGCAATGTCTAAGACGCATCTTGGGTATTCGGCGGTCGGACATGATTCTGAACACTGAGGTTCTGCGGCGAGCGGACATGAACGGGATGGAAGCCCTGCTGATGTTGAATCAGCTTCACTGACTTGGTCTCGTCCGTCGGATGGGCGATGACCGTATCCCAAAACAGCTGCTATATGGACAACTGAAATCAGGTAAGCGAAATCCTGGTGGTCGAAAGTGGAGATACCAGGATGCTGTACAGGTAAGTTTGTCATGTTGTAAAATTGATTGTAGATGGTGGGAAGACTTAGCGTTGAACCGGACTGCCTGGAGGAATACGATTCGCACGGGCGTCCGCGAGTTCAACAAGGAGTTATTGCGTGGCCGAAAACGAAAGCACGTGGCATGCAAGGGAACCATCGGTGCCATAGGTCGTGGTGACATGACTATATAGCGTTGTGATGTGTGCGGCCGCGAATGCGCTGACCGTTTGTGATTAGTAGGTCATCAGCATACGCGTAGTGCACCGTCGGCGAAGAGATAACGAGTACGTTAGGCTCAAGCATGTCATATCATTATCCACTCTACTTTTGTTAATTTTGGCATCGACCAAGACCATGGTCGTTTAGCAAATAATCCGCTCCTCTTTTCAGAAACTTGGGTGTCTGCGTTCTTCTACCCATTCTTTTCTTGAGCTTTGTTGGTGTATTGTATGATGAATGAATTGCCTGTTCTTTTCGTGATCCAGTCTGAATTTTGTTTTTCATTTTTATCTTCTCTGGAATGCAGTAACATGCACTCGTATACTGGAATGCTTCTTGTATTACATTTTACATATTCTTCTTTTCAGTTTAGATCTTGTCATTGTAATCTCTTTGTTTAGTTTCCCAGAGAGATAATGGATTCCTTTTCCTGCTAGCCATCCAATTGGTTAACCAGAATTTACCAGCTAGACACAAAGGCCCCACTCACACACCTACTGGTCTTATTCCTTCGGGTTTACACCGGATATGTGGTGTGTGAGTGGAACCGCAAGTGGTTCTGCACAAGGCACTTGCTGTGGTGGTTTGAAGCGTAGACGTGCTTTGGCTCCGGTTACTGTGACAAGCTAGTCCGTTTCGGATGCCACCAATCGTGTGTGCGTTTAATTTGCATGCGTGTCTACTGTTTGGGATAGAGTGGGTGACAGGGAGGCTGCAAACCTTTTCTACGTGGTGTAACTGTTGTTCACCCGTAGACACACTTGTCTAACTTACCGTCAGCTACTCTACATATTCTGTAGCCTAGAAAACTCAGCTCATTGTCCACTGAATCGCACTGAACCGTACACTTGAAGTGCAGATGAAGGGAATTTATGTGTTCCATGAATTTATCAATAGTTCCTGTACGTATCACCACCAACGTGTCATCGATATGCTTCCAACAAATTTTGAGTGGATCAGGAAACACGCACAACAACTTTTCCTCTAAATCTTGCTTGAACGAGTTGGAAACCGTAGGAGAGATGAGCAAGCCCATTGCTACTCCGTCTGTTTACTGATACAGGGCCCCTTCGAACGCAAAGAAGGTAGACCGTAAACAATGCTTCGTAGCTTTTATAACCTCATTTACTGATCAACCTGTTCGTTCAGCTAAACTGGCATCTGCTTCAGGAATCTAGCAAATCACCTCCAGACTTCCCCCTACCAGAATCTTGGTGAACAACGAAACGACGTCATAGGTGACCAGACATTCACCCGGGCGTAAACTAGATTCCTTCAGCCTGGTAACCAGTTGTATGGAACTCCGGATTCAGGTGTATCCAATCAAACCTCATACCATAGACATTACAAGTCAGACCACCGGACGGTTCTGAGTGATCTAGGCGTGGCTCCCGAGTTAATCAGCGTGCATTTCTTCTTCAACGACTCCATAATTCTTCTCTCCGCTTACTACAAGTTCGAAGGGACATTCAGCAATTGGACGGCCATTTGGAATGCTTGCTACCTTCTGATACACTTTTAGTGATTCGAGATGTGATACAGCGAAATCTGCATCAGAACGATGCACTAAAACAAAACAATAAAATGTGTGACAACCTCCTTTTATTGGTTAAACAAGGAAGCGTCTGTTCAACATTAAGCACACGCGATACCATTATCCAACTTCTAATAAACCTGTCGGATCGCGCAATGTCACAAGCTGAAAGTAAACTCTTTAACAAGAGGTTCAATGTCAACGTCAGCTTTAGACCTATAAATTCACTGGAAGTGGTTCCGGCGCTGGAGAGGCAACTGCAGATGTTACCAATCGAGGACGCTAACACAGCTCGGGCACAGATCGCCAGGATCACTAAAAATCAGAAATCCCAATCAAGTAACCTGAGTACCAAGGAGAGAGACGCACTCAAAACGTTGCGGTCTGATCAGTCAATAATTATCACAAAAACAGACAGAAAATCAAGTAATCATCCTGAACAAAACAGATTATTAGCGCAAAGCAGATGATCACATTCCAGGTCGAGAAACAGCGCTCCACTTCGAACAAATTGAACGCCTCAACGGCAAATTTGTTCCGAAAGATGAGAGTTAGTCTGGGTAAGTCACTCTGGTTCACTGTGCATCTAAAAGCAGCCTGAATCTCGAGGTTTCACGGTTTACCAACAATACATAAACCTAAGATACCACTACGGCCAGTTGTTGATTATACAAGGACACCCAGCATATGCCCTGGACAAAGTCTCGTCTCGTCTTCTTCATTCTCTTGAAAATTGTACAGATAATTCTATTCGGAATTCCATACAACTGGTTACCAGGCTGAAGGAATCTAGTTTACGCCCGGGTGAATGTCTGGTCACCTATGACGTCGTTTCGTTGTTCACCAAGATTCCGGTAGGGAGGAGTCTGGGGGGTGATTTGCCAGATTCCTGAAGCAGATGCCGGTCTAGCTGAACGAACAGGTTTATCAGTTAACCAGGTCGTAGAAGCTGCGGAGCATTGCTTACGGTTTACCTCTTTT
>JTDE01001741.1:80163-90285 GCA_014338405.1 Paragonimus skrjabini miyazakii | reverse complement strand
TCCAACTCGTTCAAGCAAGATTTAGAGGAAAAGTTGCTGTACAGTTTGTTCAGCTCTGGTAAGAGGCATGAGGATCCCAACAAATACTCAAGATGAAGAGCCGAAAAGAATCGCTTTCCGATGGAAAAGTGTTGGCTTAAACAATGCAGGCTTATTATATCACGGCAGCGTGGCGTTGGGTGCTCTTATGTGATAGTCATCCCGAGGCAACTGAGGAGGAAACTTGTAACAAACTGCCGTTGAATGCCACACACAAGAAGCACTAGAACATACGACCTGCTGCAACAAGTAGAATATTGACCGAAGATGAAGGAGGATGTGACGGCGTTCGTGCTTGACTGTCGACAGTGTGCTACTGAAAGGCGACAATTCGCTGAACGCAACAGTCCTTACAGCTAATACCAGTCTCCGAAATTGGTGAACTCTGAGCGGTGGATCTTATGGGCTCACTTCCACTGAGCGTTCGGACGTTCTGGTGATGCAGGACATTTTACCCGTTGGATTGAAGCGACTGGCGTTCCAGACCAAAGGCCTCTACAGTGGGAGACATGGTGATAAAGCATATCGTAGCGAACCACGGTGTACCAAAGGTGATCTTCACGGATGATGGACCATACTTTGAAAGCAAAACGTTTCGAACACGCATGTAACAACCAGGAATCAAACGCATCCGAACGGCATCATACCACCCGCAGACGAATGAGCTCACTGAACGTGACAACCGAGGAGTGGTTATCAGCTAAGGAAGCGATTGAGAGTCTTCGTTACCGCTGGTGTTATTGCCCCACCGGGCATTTGTGCAGGCAAGCACGAAGAAATCTCCATTTCAATTGATGTTCCATAGAACTCCTTGACTTCCGGTGGCTCAAGACATTGGAATATGGCCACAATGCAGCGATTCCACCAGACCATTGCATGCCAAAAGAAGAAGAGCCGAGCGAACTCTGAAAGTGTCGCGGGTACACACAAAAAGCAATCGGCAGCCCAACGACTCGCCAAAGCTACATAGGAGAATGGGTGATGTATCGAGATCATCGGAACGCAGGTGTCAGCGACCCAGGCCCAAGTAAACTTCGGACTAACTGGAAACGTTCGTATTTAGTGAGTTCCAAACAGGACCGAGTATACACGATTAAGAGGGACGGCGAGAGGAAATGGGTACATGACAGTGAGTTAGTAAAGTGACATGGTATGCGGGCTCGGCGAACCAGAAGAAGACCAATAGTCCGGAAGGCAACACTGCATCGGTCGGAGTGGTTTCGTCAGTAAGTGTAAATTTGCCAAAGAACATCAGAAGGAGGAGGAATGTTGTATAACAGGCAGCTTCGTTTGTGAGTAGTGTGGTGTGTACATACGAGAACTAAAGGGCAAGCCTCAACACCAGGAAGACGATGGACCAGAACCGGCTGTTGCAGTAGTGTGTACGCACCACGATAGACGTGCCATCAAGGCGAACGACAATGTACTGCCGCCCAATGTGTGTGAATACACATCAGTCGCACAAATGAGTGTACACGATCGTGGGCCTATGTCAAAACTGAAAAGATCCTCCACATAATTATGAATTGTTCAGTTTTTGAAATAATATGTATTCAAGCTACCAGAAGGACGTTACTCAATAAGTATCACGGAGTGACCCTAGTGCGGTTAAGTGGAGAACAAACAATCGTGTCTGTGCTGTAACGTATGCATACGGTCAGCTGTAGCAGACGCATGACGTGCAGCAATTTAATAGCGCATACATCGACAAATGTCTGTCTGACATTAGCTGGGTTTGTCGTTGTCCGTCAATGAGAAAGTGAACCCGAGAAATGAATGGAGTTCCTAACGTATACTTCCTCAGGAAGTATTCGCAATCCCTATGAGTGCATCCATGACCAGTCGGGCGAAGGTGAACCTCAGACTGTGATTCGTGAATTAAAACAATATCCAACATTCCTTAATGCAAACAGTTCATTCAAGTTTACGCTATTGTCTGGTATTCACTATCAGTTTTTTAATCTATTGTTGTTGTTAAATATAATGAAATCAAAGGTATTCGTCAGATCAAGCATAACCTAAAACAAATGTTCACCACGTTGTTCTGTAATTTAATGAGAATGCTTGTGTGAGCACATTGATGAAGTATTTACAAACTTTCAGAATGTATGATATAGATCGTGTCACGGGAGTGTCATGTCACCTTCAGAACATGTGCCTATTACATGTGATTATATTAAACAATTACACGTGTTTAACAGTTGACAAACAACGTCAAAGCCAATTCAATGACTCGAAGCAACCGATTTCATGTTGCTAGGATTTTAAGGAAGTTACAGTTTCGAAGAAGTTGAAAATACTCTTACACATCGGAATCGCTTCAGACAAAACTGTTATCCCAACGAAGTGTTACTATTCCCGGAAGTTAATGAGTTATGTGCAATCGCAATTGATACATTGAACCAAAACGTCTACTTTGTGGAAGCCTTTCCCACTATCCCACTGCTCTGGTAACCTCAATAACAAGGAATGAAGCCGATGACTTACAACAGTATGTAAGGAGAATAGACAGGGTCTGTAAGAGTACGTCAGACAGACTGAAAACGTGGTGGAGATAAACGGTTTCATGGAAATGTGCACTTAGTGTGCCTGCTCCTAAAAGCAATGTCAGTGGATCAAGCTACCTTGGGACCGCTTTCACACATGTTATGAAAGTGTTCAAGTTCTGGTCACTGTAACAACTTCTGGACAGCAAGGCTTAATGTACCTTTGTGATTCACTGTTTCGATTGCACATGATATTTTTCAAACAAGGGCCACACTTGGTTTTTGAAGAAAGCTACCCTTAGCGAGGTTGCCAAATCGGCTCCAGTGTAATGACTCATAGCAAAGTTGTGAGTCGTATTGAACCGTTAGATTCCTCACGACTATCTGTTTTCACCAGAGCTATTAAAAAGGGAGATTTAATGTTCAGAGCTTCCATGAAAATTGCCAGGACAAGTTAGCCAATAAGTGTTACGAAAAGTGAATGGATATTCCGCCTTTTGTCATATTAACATTTCTGAAGGCATCGATTATGCCTCTCATACCTCCCATATTAGAACCTGTACTGCGCACCCTAAGAAAGTCTACTTTTTCAGTATATCTTTTTTACAACATTGAGTTCCCTTAATCCATTCAGTAAAAACAGAGAGAGGACATATATCGCGAGATGTTAACATTTCGATTTACTCTCATCAGTCGCCAACGTAAAACCAGCAATTTTTATACAAACTGCGTATAGCAACAAGAATTGAACAAACCAACCACATGATTCTGATTTTTCCCGCGTTAATAGTTCAATCAATTCCTTGGCAAGGAGACTGATTGCATCAGTGCCTTCTGTGCACACAAAATTGGCCGATGTTGTTTGAGTAGCATTGCCTCGCTAGTCGTTAACAGTTTCGGGTTACGATTATGCAACAATATTTCGAACGATTTAACAGGGTCAACTAGTGTTGTGATCCAAGAACGCGGATGGCACAAGGGTTGTTTATTCGACCAAGCAATACAGGTGTTAAGCATTGAAACAAAACCTGGAACAAAACCACTCATTTGCACGCGGTATTCAGCCTCAGACCCTCTCGGCTGCCGCAGACGTCAATGCTCAGTTTCATTAAGTAGCAGGTACTCCCATATGTGATACTGCACTCTGATTTTCCTTTCTGCACTTTTCCTGTGGCTTGTAGCATGTCAAAATATATGCTCCGATCCTACTACTGAATAGCAGTTGTATTAGTAGTATGTTACGATCGCTCAACTCCACTACACTAGGTGAGCGGTTGCAAAGATGTGTTTGGCGATCAATGAAGCCAGGGTCTTCGAGCTTGTTACATTCGGCAGATAGTTTTTTGATATTGCCGTCGATAACCACTTAGGAATGTGCTCCGCTATACGCTGATGCAAACGTCGATCTGTCCTGTCTATGTAGACGTCATTGCAACTGCAACTGAACTGGTATATTACAAGGGAGACAGACTGATCGGTTGAGTGTGTATCACCGCTATAAAGAGTCTAACCCCTAGTGCTTAGCAAGATGCACTGTTGGGTAGCTGGATAGGTGTGCTGTAACGCCGACATCAATTTGCAACTAATGGTGCAAGTCAAGTGGTCACCTTTGAATTGAATTTGCAAAAATATGTTCTTTTTCTGCGCACTGCAGCTTACCACTTTCGGTTCTTTCATTTTACTGTGAATAGCCGTTATCCACCAGCGTTCCCCTAATAAACTCTTCTTCTTTCTCCAATCGATCTGCTGTGCAAATCTTTCTGGCTCTGTGGAATAACGTTTTCACTAGCCCTCGTTTGTAAGTAATAGACAACCTGTTTCCCTTGTTTCATCCGAGTGCCCGCTAGGAAGCCCCTTCTCATCTTTTGTGCATAGCAGCATCAATTTCCCACGATTCGCTTTTTCTCCTATTCAACCTTCGAGGCTCCTCTCGATCACCTGTTGTGCACAGTTGATATCATATTGTTCGCCGACTCATGGAGTGTACAAACGATTCGTGTGGATCACTTTTAAACATGCCTACATGAAATAGAACTGTACATCAACATAACGCATACATAATGCTCACACAGTGACGGAAGGGCATTACAAAACCACCTTGCCTAGTACTAGTCCGCTTATCGCCGCCGACAGCTTCATTCCCTCCTCATTGTTAACTTTATCATGAAATGTGTTTGTTGTCCCCTTCAGTTGGAAATGAAAAATTCCCATGACGGCTATATCGGGCTTAAAAAAGACAATCGAGTTGTCAGCTCAAGTATCCTTAATACTACAACACTGAGGCTAGGGATGGTGAACCTGACAGATGTCTCAGGCGCCACACAAACACAATACACACATTCTGTCATGGTCTAGTAAACGCCGGTAGACCAAGGAGTATTCGTCTTCATTTGTACTCACCCTATAACAGTAGAGCGGGGCTGGACCGGCTTTTATCCACACTATTCCCCGTACTCCGGTGGCCCCCGAGGGGAATCTTCAGTCAATCTTTACACTGCTCAATCTTAAATCCTGTGTTAGTAGGCAGGTAGACTGTCTAGTTATCGTTTATTTGGTGGTTTCATCAGAAATAAGTAACGAAAAAGTAAACAAAAAGGACATTTAAAGTAAGCTAGTTGTTTAGGATGTTGCACGGAGAAAGACACTGGACAACTGATCAGTCATTTTTTGAAAATAGTAAGTGTACGTAAGTCCATAGTTATCAAATAAAAGTGTTACATCTAGTATATATTGAGTAGAAGATTTTAAAAAATATTGGCATCTCAAAACTCAAAGAATCACCAGACCATAGGAGTACTAACACAGTAAGGCTCACCTATCGGGATAGAAAATTGTCTTTTCATAGTGTGACAACCGTCAAGAAAACTAACAGTCAACGTCGGGTACACCGTATAAATGTGTCGTAGGTTTCGAGGAAACCCAAAATGGTCAATAGGAAAAATCAGTAACTGCATAAGTAGGCAGTCTCAGTCGGAGAACAACATTGTTTATGGAAGGATACGTGATTCCGTGAAAAGTGGTGATCACAGGAGAATAGAATCTTTAGTCAATGCGACATCCCATGGTATGCAGGGCCGACTGAATGACAGCGTTGTGAGAGTCGGCCTTGTATTTCCCAACCTTGTTAGTCGTGTTGGCTGTGATCGAACCGCGTCCGTTTCATGACGGGACAGCATATTTCCATTGGATGTTCGTTCATAAAGTTCGACTTAGTAAGCTTCGAAGGCGACATCATGTCTGTAGCAGATATAACAGTCTGTGACCTCGGACTTTACGCAGTAAATCATATTTAGAAAGATGCATTGGGTCTTAAAAGTGCGCACGCGATTATGAAACACCTCTGCGATTGAGAGTGCAAGTTAATGAAGATTGCCCATTCACGAACTGTTCCTAACAATCACGGATTTCTTCATTCTGTATTCTATCAAACCTTGTTATCACAAGAGGTTTTTATAACAAAAACCGAGTGACCCGTGTTTCAACTTTAGAAAAATTACAGCAATGGTATGGGAAGAGCGAGTACTTACACATTTAGGAGGGGTATTTGGTGCGATTCCGACAAGTGGACATGCGTTTGACTCTCGTTCACCAACAACTTAGAATGCCTTTTCTGAAGAGCGATCGAAATGTAGTCCCAAAATGCATCAAACTGGAAGAACGCGGCAGGATTTGGAAATAAATTGTCCATTACCAGCAATCTTGGATATATGATAAGTAATTATCTCTAGTCTAGTCTGGGACCAACAGCAGCAACCAGGATGATGATGAGGAGAACGAAAGCGAGTTAAGGTCCAACCCACTCGGCGACATTCAAATACGCACTAAGCGAAAAGTACGCAGAACCTTCAAAAGCATTAAACAACACTTAAAAAGGTGCACGCGAAACGACTTTGAGGGACAGAAAAACAGATGAGTCATTAGGAAAAAGCAAACATTCGCTGCGTGTAATTAGTTGCATGACTGAAGAACCTAACACTGAGATCGTATCAGGCCTTCTTAAGCAGGCATACATACAAGCGAGAAAACACGGTTGCAGCCGAGATCCTTAGGAAAGCCGTACGGTCGTTGATCACTACAACCCCACTACCAATGTACGACTTCGTTGTTGTCTAAGTGTCGGTTTCTTTACCAGATTATCATGCGCCAACCTTTTTATGCCAAAAGAGCAAAAACCTTCCCTCGACACCCTACACATACTACAACAACCAAAAACAAACGATCGATACCAATGGTTTACACGATGTTGTCTGTACATGTTTCTCTTGCTATTTAGCTTCACTGTCCAACTAAGCATACAGTCTTCACAAGAATACTTATGGTAAACCGGTGATGTTAACAACAGGGTTATGCAGTGGCCGAATCACTGGAAACTGGGCTGTACTGTAGTTTGGTCGGGGTCATCTCGAACCGGTATGTAGGTGTGTTCAATAGAATTCGTAGCGTATAACTCGCGTACATGTTTATTCACGTTCATTTTCATGGAAGTTTGTCCGAAAAGTTGCGAGTATGTTCACTTCACTGAATCAGTGTAACTGTCATATATAGGTACCATTGTGAGGACCATATATTGTAAGTAGTGTGGATCAGCGCACCTCAACATCCAGCCGTTGTTTGGTTGCACCTCCTCATCAATCAACGCATTGGGGTCTAGTGCAGTTGGGTGACACATAGGCAATATTCGATGGTGTCGTTTGTTTGCCCGTATACAGATTCAATTATCTTAATGTTTAAATTTCGCTTACACCTAAAATACCTGTGCTGCTGAATGACTCTTTAAACCGGAACCCAAAATACCAGTTTGCTATCCTAGTATTCTAGTCTTATGTGAAACACAAAATGCTAATCTGTGTACATCCTCGTTCGGTGTTCCTGTGGGCTCATTGACTTTGGTAGCATAACGTGAATGGGTCCAAGCGTATCATCTAGTTAGACTAAACAGTGAAATGGTCAATAAACTAAACAGTTTCGTGCCGTTTCATCAAACTGGTGTATCATAGTGATCAGTTTATTTTCGTCCATCTTGCTAGGCAAACATCATTCGGTAGCTGGCAGTAGGATATCGATTTCAAACGACAGTTAAAGCCGACTGAGGTTACCAATAAGGCCCACCCTTGTGAAGAACATAACGTTCGTCTTGTAAGTATCATTTTGCTCGCTCTTTTCAATTACCCACGTGAAATGAAGTACAGACACTTGGACTTGGATGAGCCTACGGGCAAATTTTTCAATCATCATTCGATCACGTGATTGAACGTAGTGACACTACATAGGGATGTAGACATAAGGTGGAAGCAATAAAGAAGAATGAGAGATTAAAAATTAAAAAAAACTGTTCACTCTATGTAATGTGCTGCCAAGGTAGCAAAAGATATACAGGATCTGTTTCTTAACGCGTAACGGTGGCTTCATATGGCGTATAGCGAGCGTTTCGGAAAAAGCTGTTAGGGATTCCATTTTTCCCGTCCAAAACCGCCTCCCTCCTCGAAAAAACGATTTTATCCAATCGAAATGAGCAGAATGGTCCAAAACAATTGAGAGGCAATCTTGACTATTTTTTTAACTGTTCGACCTTTATTCCGCTATGCTCATTGGTGGACAGGTGACCTTAGCTATTATTTTCAGTAACTGCCCTTCGATTTTCTGATTTGAGAATGTTTATAGGCCTCTATGCATCATACATTGTAATTTCCTCCTTGTTGCACATGTTTTTGGAAAGGGACAAAACTGTTTTTGTACGCGTCTTTTGGTTTGTCTTTGGAGCAATTACGGAGACATTTGCATTATTTTGGGGACCGAGATTTTTGTGTTAGTTATAACGAGGAGGAGAATCCGATTTCGTTCAAGCGCGTTACTATACCATATACGAACCAGCGTATTCTTTCGAGGTTTTACAACAAAAGCTTGAGCGTGTTCGTTCAATGTCTGACTGGTAACACGGAATGCTTTAACAGGATCTACTCGATGGCTAGATTTCTGTAGATGTTTTGTTGTCTCACGTTTAGCACCCAGTAGTCATTTTGGGGAGCAGTTCCGAGATCCGAATGTGTAGCTAATGTAATGCAAACCGCAGGTGCAGATAAATTCATAAATAATGTTTGATTCAACGGGATCCTTGCTCAGAGTTTATGAAATGCCAGTTATTCGATGCAGCAAAAACAACTTGGCTGGTGTATAAGTGCGATTTAGTGCTGTTTTCGTTCTTTGTTCCATGAAAAGTGCTGCATCATCCCCTTTATAGAGTAGAGATATAAACACACATTTCCGCGGTACTGTTGTCAGGATTGATCGAGAATCAAGTAATTTAGAATGCTTACAAATAAAACGAACTGGATATCGGTTATGGGTTAGATAAAGTCAAGCTATTCAGAAATATGCTCATCCGAACAGATTTTACGAATTCGATGGCACAGTGTATACACGGATCCGCGTTCGTATGCGGCTGGTGCAAAACTTTTGAAGTACCATATCTGATCAGCCTGCATCCAAATGTGTGTGCGTCATTTCCTGTGTGTAGGTGAAAAAAGAGCGAACGAAATTATACTTAAGCGTACATTTTACATGAGTGTTACGTTCTTCGAAATTGTTCGGAGACTAAATTGTTCCATTCTTATGAGCCTAAAAACGTCATGTCTTGATTTTGAACCCAAATCTACCAATTAAACGGTCCAGAAGGTATCACTCAATTATTGATTATGTCTTAACTGCTTCGTAACACCAACTTGTCTGACTTTGTAAACTAGTCTTTCTTCTTCAGGAACTACTTGAAAATCTGGTGTAAATGTGACGGACTTGTTCTTCTAGTCAAGAAAGTAAGACAAGTTTATTCGGGCCATGATGTTTTAAGTTTTCTCTCTATTTACCGTATCTCATTTTGATGAAATTAGATGCACACTTGGCATCAACACTGCACTGTCTAGGTAGCCCAAAACGCGTTCATATAATTCGATGATCACCAAAGTATTGTCACTTGGTATACAACATCAGAACGGAAACATCGAACTCTAGCACTATGACATAGTCGACATTCCAGACTGTTGATGATGAACGGAAACAACTGAAATGAGTGACAGTCTTGCATAGAGAACACAACGGAGATATAATTCACATTATCATTCTCGAATTAATATGTGATCAAACTTTTCAGTCCCGGAAGTCGGAACTTGAAGAAGCACAATTTAGTTTATTCTGAATGACAAGCATCTTCATCTGGTAACCGGTAACGGATGTCACCTAACTTGCGCTAAGACGGAAGAAGCGACCGGAAGATCGCAACCCGAATGTTGCATTAAAATAAACCTGACAATCAATGAGTTCGTCTGTCACTTTTTGAAAACAACTGGAATGCCTTAGTGAACTGCTAAAGTAATCGTCTGTCTACTCACGAGTAGTATGGCTTCGCCGTTGATCTTTATCGCAATAATTTGTTCTGTTATGTACTTATGGAATAACTTTTGGACTGAAAAATGGCCTTTTCAGGCAACAAGGCTGTTCTACAATTATATCGCAAATGAGTGCAGCAGCTCAGTGCACCTTAAAAAAACTCACCATACAAAACCAATTCTTCAAACGAATGAACACGTGTTACCGAACCTATATA
>JTDE01001741.1:54699-80063 GCA_014338405.1 Paragonimus skrjabini miyazakii | reverse complement strand
TATATATATATATGGGGTGTACCACTCGTGCTGGTGACGCAGCACCACAAGATATATGTAATTAGTACCGTTTCCAAGTATGACCACCACTGAACAGAGACTTGCAAGTACCAACTTATCACGCGTTCTTTCCGGCAGTTTTAGCTATTCATATACGTCATTCTGTCTGTCCACTACCCAGAAAGCGCTTATTTGGTTGCAAGGCAATAAGTTAAACAGAGAGTGTGCTGCAACTTTTGTAGAGTACAGTAAAAAGTATGACCAGAAGAGAAACAGTAACTGTGACCATATTTGTCAAGGAAGTCACCAGTTCCCCGAAAATATGGTGTGACAAGAAGACAAACAAAGTACACTGTCAGCGACCTTCACCGTCGCTATATTCGTGTACTTCCTTGGTCTTCACGATCGTCCACAGCCGTCGTGATAACTGTTGTTGTCATCTTGACTAACCGTCTAGACTGAACTGTCTGGACTTTTGTCTGGTCCATTAGTCTTGGATTTGCTTTATTGTTAGTCACAAACCCTATAAGTACGAACGGGTTTATGACCAGGTTGTCTTTGTGCTGAGCGAAATAAGGAAGCTCTTTAGATGCTGGCTAGCTAATTACAATACGTTGTAAATAGTATAGGTAAAACCAAACATCTAAATAATATCAGAAGGATGTGTAACCAAAGTGTAATGCAAATAACAGACAAATATAGCAGGTGCACTTACAGCAAGTGTTCGGACAAAATACAGAGAGGTAATCCGAGAGTGAGTCAGTGGAGTGTTTGGTGGAATCCTATAGATGTCAACGTAAGAATCTACAGGAAGGAAACACTGTGTGATCCACGGAGTACTGTGGCTGTGGTTTGCCCACCGGCGCGCGAGAGACCCAGACAAATTGTGTGCATGTGTGTGTACGGTCTCGTTGTCGTGTCAGCTCCGGTGAGGACACTGGGTTGAATCACGTGTCATAGGCTAATGTCCGAGATGAGGTTTGCTGTGTGCTAGATTCCTGACCTGTAAACAAAAATTAATTGGTTGAATAAGGAAGTATTGATCTCACCCATGTCCAGAGAATTTTCATGAAGTTCTTATTGAAATAGTTCGCCATCAGTTTCTAAGTAGGAATGAAAGTTGTCAAGCACATCACACTGCGATTACGCAGCGTCCACAGTGGGCTTTCACTGAAAACGGATGTATGTCAAACTATGCTTGCGTGGGCAAATATAACGCATGAGGAACACGAACCTCCAGCTAAACGCTAGGTTCATTACTCACTCAGATCTGTGACACGAAAGATTCAAAAAACAACTACCAGAATTGGTTATTGAAAGACCATACACTTCTTTGATTTGTCGGTTGTACTACAAAGGTGCACTTTGGGGGTAAGAACACCATTCGAATGTCAGAAAACTTCCTGATGTTCAATGAAGACTTGCAGTATTTGGAGGTAAAGTGACCCTTCCCCGTTAGTTTATCGTTTTTCCACTGGAATCAGAAAACTACTGCTGAAAGTCAAATGTTATCGTTTATGCGTTCTAAGGATGAGTGTAGAACATGCAGGACGTCTACAATCGTCGTCAAATAAATATCAAAATAATTTTTACCACCCAGTCACCACATTATCTTAATAGGTGGACTTATGCAGTAAAGAGCGACTTCCTCAATATTCTAACTCTCTTTCGTCTCACACTCGTGTATCAGTGATGATAGGACCCTTAATACTTATCGTGTACACCTCTTATTTCGCCTATATTTCCAGCTCCGACAACGAAACTGTTTTTGAAGCAATAAATACCTGGATCTTTAACAAATCAGTCAAATAGGTAGACTTTCTGCTCCTAACATTCTCCAACACAGAACTCTCCTCCTTTTCATCGCATTTTTACGCTTTTGTTCGCATTTTCAAGTTTTTGAGCTACTTTCAAATGATGCCCAGTTACAGAAGCGTATCGTTAGTGCGTCCAATAGCATATTTCTTCGTCACAATGAACTAGCCGGTTCATGGCGGTATCACAAATCAACTTAACTACGTGGTTTTGGTTGAGGAATACACTCGAGGATCTACTTCTTCAACAAATTCGCGAATGAGATTTGTTTTCTGTGTTTGATAGTCAGGATAATTACTATACAATAAATGTGAAAACAGTAAACAGTATAAGTAAGAAAATCGATGGGAAGAGAATGTGGACGCCATGCTTGCTAACATTTACACAGTCGTTGTTCCCACTTGTGAGTTTGGTTGATTGATAGCAATCAGTGTTAAGCATCCGCACGATCTTCTGTGCATGGTGGTCATGGTTGCGAGATCGAATACTGATAGCCTTGACAACGGTCAGTTCTCGAAACCTCAAAACGTTTAAAACGATTTCTTGGAATCCGGTAGACAATCTGAGTGGCGTCTTTTTTGCGAAGGAAATGAATATAGGTGGTCGAGTGACCAACAGTTACTTTTGAAACCGTATAAACTGCATCACCGTTCAATCACGCAGAATGATGTTCACATACACTGTCAGCAAATAAACTTGTTGTACGACCAGTATATGATACTTGACACGAACAAACAAATGAACACGAACTGAAACTGGCTGTAGAACACTGAACATGTCTTTGAGATATGACATTATCATGGAGGTTGAGCAGACGTTCATGTACAATTAGGTTGCAAGGTAAATTAACTCGACTGACTTTGAGCACTCTTATTGTGGCAAAAAGCGTCCAATAAAGCACAATCTTTATTGTCCAACACGCTAGTTCACATGCTGCACCCGCGTTGATGAGTCAGGATTATAATCCACAAAACCCCGAGTTTTCCGCTGACGCGTCATGTGCACTTCTGTGTGGTTGACGTGGGTGATCGGCGCCTTCTATCCGGGAGTTTTCGGCCTGCCGTCTGGTCGCTCGTGTTGTCCTCCATCTATCCATTGTGAGTTTTGACTGCTCTTCACGACCGTGTCGAGATATTCCCCCGAGTGTTGGAATAATCGAGCCTCCGATTTGGTCGTCCATCCTATTTTGCGTGCCATGTCTCGCTCCTTGGTCCTATCCGATTGAGCGATGACTCATTCGATTGCCCTGTTGTTCGCCATTCGATCGTTGAGGGTTTGTGGACGTGCCTCCCCGCGTTGAGGCATTCCGCCGAGTGTTTGAATACTCGCCCCTCCGGCCTGATAATCCATCACATTATGATCACCTCATCTGTTAGATTTCCCTGAAAGTGAAACCAACAAACGCTCATTTCGTATTCATATGGTGAGATTTGGGTTTCAGTTTGACCTCCTGCATCACCTTCTGAATAAAACTCACCGTGTAATCATTCGGTGTGAAAACGTCTTGTAGCAAGTTCAACTCAGCTCCTGAATTATCCGTTATACAGGTCTTTAACGCCTTTCCCGCCGGACACTGCATGTACAATGATTGTGTAAGTGATGACAAGTACAGAGTCCAGAGTCGATTTTTTACTCACACTGTTTCCTGTGTTTCATATTTATTGTGTTGTAATTAACTTAATGCTCAATCATGGAAAACGATTCTTTCTCACTAAATTGTTGCTGTCATAACTTCACAGGAAAGATTCGAGCGGGTTAAAACACTATTAAAAATAATCGTAAAATACTGTGAAACAGAATGAAGAGTAGCTTGGATGGTTACCATAACCACATTTCAGTAGAATTTTCATTTCGCGCCTCAGTATCTAAACTCGATTTGAACAAAGTAGTTCAAACATGCTATTGGATCGTCGCCTTGGTTATGCGCTCAGTCACTTGAACCAAAACCGAGAAATGAGAAGAGACGCGGCAATACCGTTTATTGGGAGAGCGACACAAAATTAGGTCACAGAAACTCTAAATTTATAGGGCAAGACGATTATCATAGATGGCCGACGGACACAAAGCGAATCAAATGTAACAGTCATATATGGTAGTCACGGCGTCAGAACAAATTAGGTTGCAGGGGGCATCAGAAAGCAAAACTAGAAAAACGGTCCAGACAGCACACTGGCGTTCGACCGCACACCTGCAATCTGATTGGCTGAGTGGAACCATGCAGCCACTGACGATCATGCCATCCGAGCTGGGCCGGCCGACCGATGTGGCATGATGCGTCCTGGCCGTCTCGTTAGGAGATGCGTCTCCTAACACATGGAAAGCAAAAGACGTAGGCATTTCGTACTGACTCATCAGTACCAGATCTACACCCATGTGAACCAGTTTCTCATATCAAACAATTATAGGGTTGAGCGGTTAGTCGTTCGGTATGTGGAGAACGGTCACTTAGACCTCGGCAAGGTCAAGCTCACGGACAACTGTTTCTGAATACGCAAGGCCGGTATCAGTTGACCGAATGCGACCGCCATAACAAACCTCAAGAATCTGAGACCGAAATACCCTAATAGGATTCTGAACACAAGCTGAATCGATAACGTGACCATTGATCAGAGTATGTCTAGCGGCTGCGGCTGCTGGTTGCTTACTTGATTCAGCAACATTGTCGTGATTCGGTAACAAGTACCCATTTAGGCAAATAGTCCTTTACTTTGGAGACCAAGCATCTCTCGGTTCTGTCTATGTAACTTTCCTCGTAGATTGGTGGATACAATGCCAGGTGGCATCAACAGGCTGATCTCCTTTGATTGAAGACACAGTCCACTTCTGGGTTCGAGCTAATACACAAAGTTCAACAGCGTTAAGTGTTTTTTTAATCAAATTCATTAGTCTTTACGTTGTTTGGTGTATACTGTAATCATCTACAAAAAGGTAATTCTATATAAACGTTCTTCTTTCTTGTAGTGACCACCCGTTCGGATGGCGGTTTCGACCTACGGTGCATTTCTATGAACCAGTTTGGATAACCGTAATTTCACTTCTTCTTAAGGCTGTCCTGTGTAAAGATTCGTCTCATTCGCGTGAATAGTGTATTCAATACTACACAGAGAAAGTTATTGTAAATTTGGTACTGATAAGTCTGGACGGAATGTTTGCATCTACCAAAAAAATTGCTTCGTTCAAACTGCTGATAGGAATTACTTGTCCCAAACGCAATTTGTCTACTCTTGTCAACGCTTCAGCTTAACTGTGCCCTCCGTAGTAAGTGTAGAACAAGTCAGGTTCAAAGCAAGACGTGTATTCACCAAAACACGAAGTCTAATCTAGTTTGTTATGGACACTGTATATGTAAGTCACTGTCAAACAACCTGATTGGCCAATGCGGATATGGCGTACACGATTGGCTACACTCCACTACAGTAAGTACGCCTCAGCAGGGCATTACAAACTGCACGGTAAAACGTCCCTACTTCGCAGGTTTCTACGCTTACTTGTCTGCCTTCGGTCGAAGGACGGCATGGAGACCCTCAGCTAATTTGGATGTCCACAAGTTCCGGTGCGACTTCCGGTCAGCCTGCGACAACCATTGAAAGGCACGGAGCTAAACTATAGGGTGGCTTCAATGTCATTACCTTAGTTACAGTCAACAAGTGTGAGATAATGCGGGCTCAATCATTTCGGTCAGACTGGCTAGTCATAACAGTTTATCGCATGCTGTTGTAATAACGGTATATAGGAAAGACCTGAAACAGACCGAAATTCAGTACTGAATGAATGTCGATCTCGCCTGTTATATTGTCTTTGAAGAAGCATGGTCCAATGATACTTGCTTCCATTGTAACTTGTTAGGTTTAAGCTGTCTTCAAAATGCAGATTGCCTCTAACTGAAGGTTTGTCAAACATGAGCTTATTTTAACGAAACCATTTAAACAAAATAATGTCTCATCGAGGAAAAGAATTGAATGAATGTCACCGTTAACCAAATAGTAAAACCACACGTTTTTCCATTCAGCTATGTTGTAGGACGGCAGTTCTTGATATATCCCTTCATAAAATAGCACGAATGATTTATTCCTGTGTTTTGCAAATCTGCTTAGGACACACCACTCTCCTTAGCCTGTTTGCAGATGATATTCTGAGGGCTAGCAGTAACCATTCATGGAACTCCTTAGGTTGATAGTACTTCCGTAACTGTTGACAGGTGACTGCTCCATGTGGCATCACCGATGCCTCCGGTTGGCGAGATTTTTCCTAGCACACTCTTCACAGTTTGAAAAATAACTGTCCATGTGCTCGCATGTATGGCAGGAGAGTTTTGTGCTTAGTTGTTTTTTTCATTGTTCGTCGCAGAAAGAAACATCAATCCAACAAGTTGGTTGGCCGACTTATTTGCTCTCGATGTAATGCAATGGTCTGCGTTCATCGGATTCATGAGAAAAGCTGACAATGCAAGAAACAACGCAAACATTTATGGAACTGATAACCCTGCACCCATTACCGTACCCGACCACTGTCTAATCCGTCGCCCAATAACTTGCCTTTTGTGGATTTCGGTTGCAAATGATACAAGATTTATTTAAGCAGAATAAGAGTGAGTACATATGTTGTAACAAGATCTACCATTCCTTTTCACACATGTTGGTTTCATTTATCAAAGTGGGCTGGAACTAATATATACAGAAGATAAACTTTGAGAGGAGTGATTCTCATACAATTTTATTGCTTCATGTCAACCTTGCTCGACCGAGATGCCATAAGGGAATTGGTTAGACATAAACAGTGACAGACTATCAACTGTTGCCCGTTTCTTGAGCCGTTCATTCAGACATTTGATACAGCTTGCCTATTACATTTCCATCAGTTGCGTTTTACTGAATGCGCTCTCGGTTTCGTTAAATTTGCTAGTATAGAAATTATACTTTTATCCTGTCCATTTGTCATGATTGTCACTCAGTTCTACTACTTGTTAAATTCTCGTTCGGAATGTGTCACGATGTTATGCTTGACAATGGTCGCTGATATATTCAACTTGAAGGTTAACGGTAATGACGTTAGCGAACATCAGGTTCCTGCTCCAGGTCATGTTCACACGTTTCGGTCAAAAAACGTAACTGCATCAACATTCGATTCCCACAGCAACATTTCATCCTGCTAGCCGATCCATTATGAATAACCACTAGTGGGATCATTAGTTCTGTCGAGGTGCGATAAGCTGATAAGAATCACTCGGCGGACTAGATCATAGTAAACTAGTGTAATATGATACTTGTCTTGAATAATCACGGATATCGCCATGAACGGGTGTCGGTTGTAGCCACGATCGAGACTCTCACCAGAATTGGTATGAAACAGACAACAAGGAGAAAACGCTGCTACAACTGACAAATATTTAGAATAGGCAAGATGAAGCAACTAACAATACTGAACGAAAAACGACATAATTTGTACTTCGTGGTGCGATATTATGTAATGAAAGCAAGTATTTTTTTGTACGGATGGCAAAATCTTAAAAGCATCGATTCTACAAAGTCTTGACTTTCTGGGTTTCAGGATAGTGGTACTGTTCTCCACTCAATATAGCATGCGCCTATAAACGACCATCAAACTAGCCAGTCGTTTAGCTCAACAAAAATGCATATGCTCCTGACTGGTAGTCACTGTCCTGTTCGGACTTAGGAAATTCGAATGGCTCTGGGAGTCGTACTTGAATTCGAACCTTCCACATAGGTGATAAGAGAATATTGGATTAATGTTGTAAGCCAAGAACGCGGATGGTACAAGGGTTACTTATTCCGGAAAGTAACAGACGGGTTATACGTTTCAACAAGACAACAAATAAAAACACTCATTTGCATACGGTACTGGGTCTAGACGGTCACGGTTGCCACAGACGTCAATGCTCAACTGTTTTACGTCCCCTTACGTGCCAAGAACCATTCCAGGCGATGCTGCACTCCGATGTTTCTTCTTGTATTTTTCCTGCGATTACTTTAATGTCAAAATCTGTGGTCTGGCGCCCACTACTGAATGGCAGTGGTGTGAGTAGTATAGTGCGATCAGTTCTGAGACATGGTGCCGGAGTACAGGTTCATATAGGTACCAGTGTCACAGACATCGGAGTGTGTCGTGGGTTGACAACCGTTACACACGTTATATCACAAGCCCTATTCTGATTGGTCTAATAATGGACGAATGGCAGAAGCGGCAACGGTCAGGTGAAGGTGTGTCTTAAGCCAACGTCTGACTGTCGCCCAGTTAGACTGTCCCACACCTTGTATATCTTTATACCATGAGTTATAAGTGATCCATATGCTAAACTGTCGTGTTGGAGGTAGAAAATCTGCCTGAGTGAAAATAAAAAATGATGTGCTCGAAATGCCTGCTCCTAACGAGAGTAATAAACACACGTGTTCAGTGACTGCCGAGTTATTAAGGAAAGCACTGCTTTAACAGGCAGATCTGCATATGAACGCACCAAACGCCTTTGTATTCAACAGCATCTCCCTCTTAGCTTGAATGTCGAACAAAACCGTGGCGACTGGTCTGTGTCATTTGACGAGCTGATCGAGATTGCTGGGTTTGTGTGTCAAGGGTCATACAGCGTAGATGTGGTAGGTTGTGTGCGCCTGCTTGCATCAATGATGAGCAGAGCTACCAGTCGTTGATTTTGTGGCCGATTGTATGACGGTACTTTCCGGGTCCACAAGACCGAACAACTACAGTCGGTTTCGATAATGCCAATTGACCTTCGCTCGTTTAGCGCTCTGTCAAGTAAATTTTCCAGACTGTATCGGTAACACTAGTTTTCGGTATGTTGACTGGTAAGCACAACGACGTTCCACCTGACCGAGACCATCAATTTCTTGGACTGAATGCACAGCATTTAACTCTGTTCATAAGAGCTGGCAAAACGTTAGCTTTCACGGCGTTTCGTCTGTCGCTCCAAGACGCGAGATTCTGTAGATTAGTAAGTTCTCAGTCATGGCATGTTCTTCGGGTATACGGGGAAACCGCACTGTTTGTCTGTTCCACATCTGTATACGGTTCAGACGTTCCACCATAACACTGACAGCTGCCAACCAAGACTACTATTTGTCGATGGCCGGGAATTTGTAAGAATTAAATGCAAAAATCATAAACCTTTTTTCTATTCCCTTACAGCCAGTCACATCAGGTAGAAGCCTCAAGGGTCCGTCAACTACTTGATTCTCAAACGTTGGACAGAATCTAACTTGGAAATCGTAGTACAATAGTCTCGCGTACTAGTTGTTTATTCTCAGTGGCTTATGCTCGTTTGTTCTTCTACTTAGTAACGGTGTGAATGTAGCACGATTTGTGCGAAGTGGGAACACACGGCCGAATAAGGAAGGGTAATAATTGTCAAAAACCCAAGCACAACAGTTTTGCAGGTGAGTGCTTCCAAGAAGCATATGCGACCACATCTTTATGACCATTTTATATATCTTACGCAAATATCTGGAGCGAGCGTAGAGACTAATGTAAAACACTTCTTGCCGAAAATCGCCACAACAGCGGTAAATATAATAAGCTACTCTGTTTCATCGAACGCATACCGTTGTGCTAACTTCCATTCGAAAAGGAGTTTCTATTTCATCGACGCACGGAATGACTCTCCTAAACTGACCAAGTTTGGTAGATAGCGTACATTATGCGAACCCACATCCAAGATGTGTTTAATTTCTTATGCATTCTTCGAAACAGAACCCTCTGCAAAAGCATGGTTGTTTTCAAAGTTTGGTCGGATCCCACCAGTAGATACGGTGTGTCGGGAAATTTCGATTTCAGGAGCATCGAAACTGTACTTCGCAAAATCTGCTCGGATGTCATCTTTCTCCATTCATCGTAAAACCGAGTGTAAGCCAGATTCGTAATCCTCAATTGCAGCTCCAAATATACGGATGTCACCTGTATAAACCGCTTGTCCGAGAACATCAGCTAGTGAGTAGCTCATGAATTTCTACCAACCGGCCGGCGCTCATCTGAGGTCCATCGACAAAACTTTGTATTGATGAAGTCCGTCGCCTTTTGATGAAGGTTTCAAGGTGCCTGGATTCTGATGTTAACGGCATGTGGAAGAATGCTTTATTTAAATTCAACGTTTAGAAGAAACGAACGCCAGCCAGTTTGATCAGTAGCTCATTGGCCGTCTGGATTATGAATTTCTCCACTAAAACTTCAATATTCAGCAATTTCAAGTCATTATTATTCGCACCATACCGTTCGTTTGTAGCACCGTTACCGTGATGGGAATCCATTCGGAGCCATCGATTTGTTCGGTCAAATCATTTGACACAATTTCCCCTGTGATATCAGTCGGTGATCCTCGTTTGCCAAGAGGGATCGGGCAGGGTTGTGTTATCGGGAATGATTGTGCTCCTTTCTTTGGGCGGATTCGGTGGGCATCAAATAGTATCCGGTTAATCGCGTTCTTGATTATGTTCGGGTAAGTATTTTCCAGGGTCGATGTGTCTATCATCGAACTCCTCATAAGACCGTTGAAAGGTATTCCTTCAGTATGACCTCGGGCCAGTCGGTAATGCGTAGTCGATAGGACCACATCTGACTGTAGAATGCGAAATAATGATGGATATTGGTAGAACGAATGGTTGACCTTAAATAACGGAAAACGAAGCTATTGAACTGATCTCCCCAGATTTCGAAGATTGGGGACCACAATGAAGGCAATTCGGAACTTAACTCACCAGTAATAAGATAAATATAGTAAGTTTCAGTTGTAATTCCTCGTGGAAACTCCAACTGTACGCAGCTAGTCTCAATAACGCTTGGTGTCGGATGAACACTTAGCTATGTAACCAATGCAATCAGAAGTGAAGCAACAGTCGGACCGAAAACACGGTCAGTGTACAAAAAGAACGGCTTACCATATAAATACTTATCACGCAGACTACAGGAAGTGGTAATTATGCCATAGTTTCAGGAGAAAATACATTATGCGAGGTAAACAGGGAAAAAGACCTGGAGGAGGAAAGAAGAAGAAATTACACCAATACAAACAGAGAATTGCAACGCAAGCGCTATTGACTTCTGTTCTCCGCCATATCAGACGGCTTCCTCAATCAAAGGTATTCAGTTGTCTTCGAACTCCAGTCAAGCAACCGGGGGGGCCCTGCTGAAGCATGATTCAGTGTGAGTACTTTCATTCACTAAATCGAAGACATGCGCTGATCACCGGACTGCCGCTTCCAGCTTACCTCAACAGGATGTGACAGGCTGTGAGTCGGAATTCGTAAAATGTGACCGAGCCGACGAGGCCTGGGATGCAAGAGTAAAATACTCAAGCGTAGACAGAGTTTATCCGTTCGGAAGGAATGTCAGCGAACTTCTTCATTACTGACACGGTGTTCCCGCCACACATCGACGGCCGAAAACTCTGAGTATACTCCGCGAGGGTGGATCAGGTTTCGTAACGATACAATAGAACTGCCATTACAGTGGTAGTGTGCACTCAGTCTTTCTGCGAAAGACTGAGACCATGCCGACTTCCCAGGTGGTGTAAGTTGGCAAACGCCATCCTAGCCTTTATGACCTGATCCAACATCCCACAACACTGATACAGCTCCCAAAATACACAAATTAATCGATTAATTCTAACTACTTACAGCCGGGGTTGAAAGCAGGTACAGAGTTCTGTCAATCTTGCAACAGCACCTTGTACTTAGCAGGTGCAAGGTCCATATAAAACTGGTGAACTGAGGCCTTTAATCTTCCCAATATATTCTGATCTCCCTGTGAGACCTCATAGATTAAGGTGGTGTCGTCTGCATGCCCTATGTCTCGACGCCAAGTGTCTGGGAGCAAATCCGCACCATTATATTCGCGGTCTATCAGGCACACTTTAGGATCTCGTCTATTGAAAAGTTGAATGAGAAGAACGAGTCTGGACAACCTTGTCACACCTCACTTAAGGTAGTAAAGGTCGGCAACACGTTGCCGTAAGCCACAACCCGGTCCGATGTCTGACAGCAAATTGCTCTCAGGGTGTTCATGTACCTCTTCTGCACACCCCGCCTCGGTGGACAGTTCCAGCGTGCAGCTGTCTCAAGCAAATCAAAGACCTCTCTGGTGTCCAAAAGGACGACTGTATGCCCTATAAATGAATGGCGGAATTGACGCATCCGGTGGATTTTGAAATTGTGGGCAATGCAGCCACAGCTAAGGCGAAAACTAGCCTGCTCTCCAACTTACTCTAGTGCGCATTTTGCTTGGTCTACGAAGTGCAGTGGCTGCGAGCGACTTCGACGCAATGTGAGTCAGACTAATCTCTCTGTGATTTGCGTACAAAGTGCGTGAGCTCTTCTTGAGAATAGGAACGATGCTAACTGAACCTTAGTCATTTGCAACAACATCGCTTATCCATCACAGAGCTCTTGAGAAGTCTTTTTGACGTGTGGTTACTCGTTACCTGACAATGTCGTTTTGAGACTGATAGCCCGTGAAGTATGGCATGGAGGATACGATATATCGACAAACAGCCTTTTTTTTTACAAATCCATCATTTGTCGGTTTAAATGCAGAATAAAAGAACCATCCTGCTAGGTGATCTCGTTGCGCGGGACATCTTTCCATTGGAATGATGTCGGTCGAAAATCATTAGCCTACTATCAGATAGAAAAGAGGAACACCCATTGATCTCTTATCCGCCCGACAAAGCAGGCTAGTTATTAAAATTTTTAGAAATTAAATGTAAGACTGACACCTTGAACAACATGCCTCACATGTACAGCTGTTGATGCTTTTAGAAAGAGTAGTTTTTTATTGCTTGGGTGAACATCCCGGATTTTGCTGAATGGGTAGGTTGCGAACGAGCCATGGATTCAACAGTTGGCAAATTGCTATTTTATGTGGTTGTTCGATCCATTTTGTCGGAAAAAACGGTTTCCATTAGTTCTACTTTTGTTGCAATGACATAGGAGTATAGGTTACGATCAAACGTGAGTGTTATTCAACTTGAAACTGGGAATTGTGGAAACGGAAATATTTTTTTATGGCTTGGGTCAGGAAAAGTAATATGCGGAGTATCAGAGACGTAATAGAAAACACCATTTCTAGCCGCTGTTGGGGCTGTAGCCAGTGCAAACTGACAATCTGAGGTGGACTATGTTCATTCGCACTAACTGGGTGTAAAACAGGCCAAAACCCGACTAAGTTTAGATACCGTATTCACAGATGGCGCTCGAAGAACTGGTAACTTAGGGGATAAGTGCTTCAGCTTCTAACGCGAGAGGTTGGCGTTTCGATCCTCCATTCAGGTTACTTCTACCTGCTGGGTCTAAACAGGGTTGAAGCCGGTGTTGGTTAGCATTGAAGAAGCACGAACATGCGGTCCTCAGCGTTGTCTATAGTGGCCAACATTTCGAGTTTTCTCCTATAGGTTGTTTGCCGAGGTCTTTGAATTGGTGTTGTTTTTCTTAATCATTGTAATCAAACGGAGCGTTTAGATTAAGTATGATTACACATAAGATGGTTAATATTTCAGTTGAAAGTTCCGTTTCTTCTCAAAAATTTTGGTCTTAAGCCGAATAGTTCTATTGCTCGTTTAATCAATGTTTCAGAAATTACCAACCTGTTTTATTTACTACTGCTTGCTAGCTGAATACGCACAATAGGGCTAACTTTAATCAGTAGTTGCTAGTTAATCATATTCCAATCGTTGGTACTGATTATTTTTTATCTGTTTTTCCCAGTTATGTGAAGATCAACAGTATGATTTTTTGAGGCAGTGAAAAATCGTGGTCGTTCTAATGTTAGTTTATGTTGTACAAACTCAAAATGTAATCGATTAGGCATGAATGCTCAGTTTGAGTATACATCATCGACCCAATGAATTCGTTTCAATTGTGCGACCTGACGTTTAGCATTTTAAATTTAACCTTCTAAAGTTGGCCGCAAATACGTGAGAAACGAGGTAAGAGTATGCAATCTGTCAAAGCGGAAGAACTTTACGGTCTGCAAACTAACCGGAATGTCATACTAACGAAACCAGTTGGGGATCCGGAATAACTATAGCGGAAAATACCACAATGTTAATGCAGGGTGGTCGATGCTGCCAGTCCCATCCAAGTTTTAAGTAGCAGTGAGACACTGGATAATGACAGGCGTGGAGCAAAGAAATTTTTTAGGCACTTTTATTCAACAGACATTTGCTTTGAGCGAGCATTATGAACTTGGTGTGAATTTCGTCGTTTTTCGTTTATCACTATAGTGTCAATATATCAGCATCAAATGGTACAAATGGCCGGTTGAGTCCGTTCAACAATTCTGAACTCACCTAAAATTGTATTTCTGATTGGTTTGTCATGTGTTTAGGTAGGGATAGATGTGTAACTATATGGATAATGTAACCAAACTCTGGATTGTTTTATCGTTTTCCGCACTGTTGAAGATGGACGGTAAACTCCTGTCCAATCTCTTGTTTACACCTACTCTTTTCATTAACCGTTGGAATTCAGGCTGTTTTGGGTTCATAGGGTTCCACTTGCTAGTAGGTTGATTGCCAGATTGGTCACATCTATGGTTATCATGTCACAACTAAGGTTGACTGAAGTCATGGCACAGAAAGTGGCAATTTGGAAAAGTTCAGCCGTTTCTATCTTAGTTCTTACAGCAGAGTTATCAACTAACACTACAGCAAAATTCAACCACCAACTGGACATGAGAAACACGTTTCAAGATTGGTTTAGGTGTTATGAGCAGAAATTTGGGGTGGATGTAAATAATAGTGAACGACAATGCCCAAATCCCATACTTCTGATCAACCTTGGACAATTATAGCCTGCCAAAGAACCCACGTAAGTATATGGTGAGGATGAACGATCACGCTATACTACTCATGAGTATTTTGGCGACGATACGCATTTAGGTATTGCAGTAACCCGGGAAAAATACAAGGACCATTGAAGTGTAATTCTACATGAAGTGATATTTCCTATGCTTGAACATAGCACTGGCAACTTTGGCGTCCCCGGATTATCGTTGGACGCAAATGCGTGTTTGTGTCCGAGGTGTATATTACCTGAGTCAATTTTCGGAATAAGCAACTCTTGTGAAGCTCCTGTTCTTGGCTTATAACAATTGTTCTTTATCAGACACAGTATATTGTTTGAACAGTGTTTTCAGTAGACAGATATCGTCGTTTGAAACTCTTTTTATTTGCTTGTAGCTCAGTACTCAATACTGTGAAGTTCCTTCACATTCGTCAGTGTGAAAAAATTCAAGCCATCAAATCTCATCAATAATCAGTTTGAAACATCAGTTTGTGTGTATAGACTTAAAATCACGTCGATATTCACATAAATGTCTTATGATAACTTGGAAACAACCCAGACCTTATAATACACACTGTGACACATGAAGTTTAACGAATAACAAAAATCAAAACGATAATAGCTTGCTTGAAATAAGCTCAGTAACGAGACGGACGTGTACACCAGGAAAAATCCGGACAACAAACTTCTCATCACAGCCGCCAAGTGTGTGTTGACATTGTGTAGAAAAGCATTTCGTGTAAGTTTTGCTCACTATGAATTCATGTGTAACGAAGATGAGGAAAAAATTTACAAAAGGGGGTCACCATGGAAATAAACCTTCTCTCATGCGTAGTTAGGGGCCCAAAGAGGCGTTTTTCAGACAATGTGTTCATGGCCTTCAATGATGACATTCCAAACCACAGATAGCATACTGACATTCCATTGAGTGATCCGAAATTATGAATGTAAGTTGACACGACATTTGACAGTACCCTCACTTTATGGAGGACATGTGATGGTAGATATAAGCCTGAATGTGTAAAAACCACCGGTATGGCACGGTACTCCGAGGGGACTCAAACTACGTTTACATGACAGCGGAACTGGGAACTTCGACTTGGCCAATTACTTGTCATCGGCATCTGTTACGTTGTAAAGGGGCCAAACGTGACTTTGTTATGTACAGAGTGGATCGATAAATTGAGGTTATTCGATGTTCCCTCGACTCCAGTCTGCAGTCAGGTCTGTCAAGTTTTCCAAAGTAGGCCTTCCTATCATAAACTATAATGGATGATAGACACATACGTAACTGCAAAGACAGCATGACAGTCTCTTCGAAAATGGTCTTGCTCGGTGTCCACAAATATATTCTATCTTTTTTCTTCAGCCAGGAAAAAAACCAGCTTTCTGTCCCCAAAGACCGGTTCACTTTACAACTTTTGCCTAGCTAGAGGATGAATTGAACCGAGGTGAATGATGAGGAGTCACCAGCTCGGTTGAACGTTCGGTTTCGGCCACAAAATTGATGGCAATCAGAAAAGTCAGGGGTTCGTTATGACTACGCGTGAATTTCTCAACTGATCTAAATGAATCATGAGAGACCTATCGGTATTTTCTGCCTGCTCCTAATGACCTGCACGCAAAGCGAAATGGTGGCAAGGTTTTTCCAAGAGTGACTTTTAGGGGCCTGTCTACAAACAGAAATCAACACATACAATAAACAGTTTTCCCTTATCAACACACATTGCGAATTGAATCAGTACAGCCGCCTGTCGTTCGAGATTACGTGTACCCAGGATATCTTTCAGCAAATCAAGGACACGACGACAGCCAGTTTGATTTGTGTTTGTTCATCTCAGCAACAGTATCAGTTTTAGTGCCAAAGTTGTGGACCATCGACTGCCCCTTACATCTGTGTTTAAGTACATTGGAGGATATGGTTTTCCTATCAAACCTGACAAATCTATCTTCTGAATGAAGAACATTGTGTACCTTAGGTTCACTACTGATCCATTGAAGTGCCCCATTAGCGGTTGAGTCCACCATCCAGCGAGTGTTCTCTCGGTATGGTATCCCGGAGATTTTAGTGATCGACAGTGGTCCAAATTTCCGCTCACTTGAATTTCGGGATGCTTTTTTTATCAACAGTAATATCCACCATGTATTTACGTCAGTTTATCATCCACAGTCTAAAGGTCAGGTGGACAGGTTTAAAAAAACTTGGAAAGAGGGGGGAAAGTGGAGGAAACGATTGTTTACTGAGTAGTAGTGGGGAATTTTGGTTTTCATATAAGTTGAACATCACCCACAATTGATCGCAGCTGCTGCATTCCCATGGACTTTCCAGTCGGCCCCTTTTCGTATGACGTCCGCAATCAGTACCATGTACTCACACTCACGCACACGCACACACACACGCCAACAAGCATATACTCAATCTTATCTCGGGCATTAGCATATGACGTAGGGCTCTACACATTGTCTCCGTCCTGGCTGTGAGAACGAGATAGACCACACATGTGAGCACAGCTTCACTGGTCCTTTCCGCACCAGTGAACAGATACAAGCAATGTGCTCTGTGGATTACAGTGTTACCCTCCCGTGGATCACTACAACGACGTTTACACTACTCTAACACACCCGTGAGTTCCACCCTTGTATTTTGACGAAACCACTGCTGCAAGTACACTGGTTGCATTTGCTCAATAGTTGCATTACCATTTCCACGTGCATCCATTTGACGTCAACTAGGTACGCAATGATCCTGTTTACGAAGTAAACCAACATCTAAAAGGCATAACAATTGTCCGCCTCCACATGCAGTCTCTTGGAAAACTTGCTCCAAATGTGCTTGATATGGGGCGTTATCGCAACCTACTGTCAAGGTGTGCACAGTGGTATGCATCGTTATTAGCTACAAGATTGCCCTTATCAACTGCTTGCGATTTTCGCCAGTATATGAGCTCCTTCGCAGGTGATGGCCACAACCCCGATCCAGTGAACAATTTGGTCTCGACCGTTGGTTACCATAATGCACAGCATTGTGACCTTCAACGAACTCCTTAATTTACCATTGGAAAACGAATCAAAATCGATTTCGTTTATCTAACAATTAGTGCGTTTTCTTCAAACTATCTAGAAGTTAAAATACGAATCGATTTCTTGAGCCCTTATTCTTCTTTACGTTCATATTTACTGGTCGATGGAGTAATTTCTTGACGGTGATATATCGACCATTAAAACTACCTGCCAACAGTTGTGATGGATAAGTTCTCCTCAAAACTCACTTTCACTACTAAGCTTAAGTGTCCCAAGGTAAGCGTTGAATCATCAGCCACTCACTCTAGGAATTCGTCAATATGTCCGTCACTCACGATGGGTTTCCCTCGACCACCGGCGTATAAACGATAACATCAGCATGCAGCCAACTTTAAGCCTTTCGAGCATTTACACTGTTTACTGTCGTCATCATGCGTCACTCCTCCCCTCGGTAAACTGTCCGGATGACACACTTACACGTTTCACCAGATATGCAGTTCATCATCAGGCTAAATACATCACATTTATATCAGGAATTTTACAGGGGAATCATCAAGGGGATAAATGGGGAACGGGTAGTTAATCAGGTCAATCAGTTCAATGTCACGCTACAATCAAGTACCCATTTGAACCGTGGGTCTTAACAGGCTAACAGGGTGTGGGGTTGGCCATGACAGATCCAACTCCTGAACAAAACGTTTCCTAGCCGCACAGGGGTGGGTTGTGCAAGCGAATTCCAATAGCTTCAGCTGTGGATGGAATCCTACTGCCCTCGACTGGGTGGCTTTAACTCGGTAGATTGGGCGAAATGCGTCCGTCACATTGACAGAGTGATTCGAATCCACCAGATGCGATAGTATGGCATTGTTGACAGATCTCGTTATTCCACTGTTGATCCAAGCTGGGTGGTGTTCCGGGACCCGTTCAGATGAGCGTCTGGTGGTGCGGCCAACATAACTGGTTCCACAGGAACAAGTGAATGAGTATACACAAAATGAGACTGCAGAAACAGGCACTTTATCTTTTAGTCGTGGGCACAAAACCGGATTGGATGTGAAGTGGACACCTATTTAGCCTGATGATGAAACTGAAAACGAGCTTGTTCGCTACACAGTATTTTTCATGACTACACTGGGAATTTTCTCGAGGTATGCAGTTGTTCTCGCGTCCGGTGTGCATGCCATGTAGCTAAGACTGAAATTAAACTTCAGCATCACTGAGGTCGTCGCCTTGGAACTGACATTTCAAGTTCAGATAGGGAAGTGATGGGTTAGTTAATTGTCTGTCTGTGCTAACGGTATCGCACTGGCGTCGGAGTCGCTCCTATACGTCACTTGCGTTTCCTCATGTTCACATTCGTACTGATTGCTATCCCGGTACATCGTTGTTAAGACGGGACGAAGTACCAGAACGGATCATCATGTGCGTGTCGGATACTGGACAAATGTATAGCACTAGGCAATATTAATCTTATCAAGGTCAAGGTAAGAACGAGAGCACCTTGTATCCTATGAACGTCCAAATATGTTCCCCATTCAAAATCCAACGGAACCTACCAAGATGCTTCAGCAGTGTACGAAAACTAAGCAACAGTGTAGAAAACGTGAAGTGAACAGCATAAAATGGAGAGCAGACGGAACAGTTTACATCCCGTCTCACCCGAACAGTCCGACAATGTGATTATTCGAGTATCCCAAAGAATAAAGTGATCCGACAAATTATAGTTGACACAGAGATTATCATATACATGAAACACTACTTATTGAGGATACAACGAAACAGTCCTGGAACCGAGCTGGTAACTTTGTCCAGATTAAGTCAGCAGCAAGTAAACAACCGAGAGAGTTCAATAGAAAACTGACAGCCTAAACGTCAGCAAGATACAGCGTTTTCTCGATAATCCCTTTAATGTGGTATCATTAGATCAGTAGCCGACATGCCTGGCTAGGAAGCCTGACTGCAAAAGCTGCGATGAACGACGATATTGTGCTCGATGTTGCCGATCAAGTCAACAACGTAAATGAATCAATCTATCGCTAGTGATGTCTAGCCTTCAGTATTGACGTAACACATCTATCCAACAAACAATTAAATTTTCTTTGTGAAACAACAGCTGTGGATCGAACATTGTCGTCCGTGAAAGGGGTGTTGCATACGTGTCATGGCCGCATGTGTGCCCCCACTCTCGGACTAAGACTCGAACTGTGTTCTGATTGGTCACGCCTTCATCATCAAACGGCTAAGTTATCCACGCACTTGTGAATGTCAGAGTATAGTATGTACTTTATCTGAGTCACGTGTTCTTTCTGCTGCTGTAACTACCTCGATGGCTCAGTGTCAATTGCATCCGGATGGGAATACAGCGCGGGCGTAGCGGATGGTCTAGTGGGACGTTCGAACCGAACATTGATATAGAGCAGACAAACAGTGCGGCTTTATGCTATGTTGTTTGAAAGTGCAGTTGTCGAAACCCTACTGACCTACAGAATTCCATAACATGGAGCGACTGATGTTCCGTCAGTCGCTCCACGTTGGAGAGATAACGTTTTGGTTGTAGTCTCTCCGTAGCTGGTAATTTCAGCGTTTATAAGGCAAGTAAGACATTTTTGAATATCTGCTCATTTTTCTGTGGTATCCCTCAAGAATTTAGAGGTCGTCATGACAGAAGTAACCATTAGCCTTGAAATATTTGTTTTAACCAATCGGTAATGGCTGAGTCCTCGAGTCGGCATAGAGATGAGAAATGCTGAGGGTTACCACCAGAAAGAGATGCTTCGAATTTTTGGTATGGTCACGTGTACGTGTTCCTGATATTTTATTGTTCTACGTTGACAAACAATAACTTATATGATATTAAGTTGATTATATATAGGTATGTGTACTTTCATGTTTCACAAGTTATTTCAATGAAAGGTAGTATTGTGTTTCATCTACTTGCATAAATGTTTTTGTTGTAGATGAGGAATTATTTACAGAGATTCAAAAAGTTATTCGAGAATCGAGAATCTATGCGTTTTGAAAAAATTCAAAGATTGTCTGGATAATTACATGAAAGATTTCATTGTGATGTGTGCGTTTGTTTTAAGTACAAAATTAAACATTGCACATACGAACTATGATAATGTGGGTACGCGTAAAATTAATATTAGGTGATAGATGACATATCGATGCATTAAGTACAAGCGACGCAAAAGTGAAAATCATCGTTTACGATGTGTTTAATGAGTTATATCCCCATAGTTTCAGTGGCTCAGTTCTTGCAACGCATGCTGCCAGTCGAGGCTACGTCGTTAGGAAGAAAATTAGCTTGGTTGTTAACTTTTTCATTTTGGAGCACACTCAAAGGACAAGTTTATTCTATGCATATCCTACTGGCCTCATTTTACGTCGGCTCACTAAGTCCAGAGAAAGCCAGATACACGAAGAACAGGCAGGATTCCGATCCGGTCGAGGGTGCGTTGATCATATTTTTTACCTTGCGACGGGTCTTGGAACATCGGCGCTGTTACAGATAGCCGTCAGTCGTGGTCTTTTTGGACCTGAAGGCTGCTTTCGATTCAGTTGCTCGTAACGTTCTCTGGAGCTGGCTTCTCTGCAAGGGAGTACCAGAAAAATACGTGAATCAACCGAGATCGCTGTATGCTCACTCTGCAAGCAGGGTGAGAGTTTATGGACAGTTGTCTCGGGCGTTCATCACTTCTAGTGGTGTTCGTCTGGGGTGTCCGATTTCCCCTTTCCTGTTCAATTTTGTCATGGACGACATTCTGGATGGTGCGCTTCAGGAGTCCAGTGGGCCTGGTGTTGAGCTTCTTCTTGACGCTAGATTGACCGATCTGGAGTATGCGGACGACATTGTCTTACTTAGCCCCTCTGCCGAAAACATGCATACCATGCTGGACAGGTTGAGCGACCGAGCTGTATGGAATGCTACTTGCACCTTCAAAGTGCAAAGTGCTTCAAGACTAGGGCACTTCAACTCCTATTTTCTTCATTGCAGGTAATCCGCTTGAGACTGTGGACAATTTTACATACTTGGGTAGCATTATCTCGCCAGCCTGTAATGCTGCTGATGTGATATCAGCGAGGTTAGCAAAGGTACGAATTGCCTTTGCTAAACTGCGTCATCTGTGGCGTCGAAAAGACGTCCGGTTGTCGCTGAAGAGAAGGGTATATAATGCCTGTGCGTTCCATTTTGCTTTACGTGAACTGATCGAGTGAGCAATGTGGCAGTTCACCGGCGCGTATTCCGGAACGCTCGGTTGGTCAGTTGGTCAATTAATCACGGTACACAGCTTGCGATGGTTGGTTCACGTACTCCGTATGGCATCTAATCGTTTTCCGTACCGGGCATTATATACTGAGGCCACCAACAGTTGAGTAAAACCGCGTGATGGTCAAGCAACAACGTGGTCACAAAATATGAAGACATTGACTGCTCCATTGAGCAAAGTGGGTAGGTATCGCCTGCCTGGCTGGGGTCCTCGTGATTACTCAAACCGCTGGTCAGAGACGCTATCCGAGATGGCGATGTGTCGTAGTCAGTGGCGGACCTGTATCCATACCATTTCTAGTTCTTCCGCTTAGTCTTATTTTACTAATGTTCAACCTTCTTAGTAACGTTTTCTTCCAGGATATTCCACGTCACTGTTGAGGCGAGCAGCGGCCCGAGCCACAGTACCTTTTGGTCAGGCTCATGGCTGTTATGATGATGATGATGATGATGATTACTGTAGATGAAGTGACCAATTCTAGATACTTTCCCGTGCACGACACATCTACTGTTGAGTTAAAGTAGTACAATGCCAATATTTTTAGCAAAGGCTTGACGACCAACGATATTTGCGATATCCGATATCGACTGAAATTTCCTACAGTTAATCGAATTTATCGTTCTAAATGTATGTGGACGATGGTAGTGGCGGTGGTGTCTTTGATGGATATGGCTTCGGGTCACTGATTAAATCGATCTACAAGAGTCAGAATGTCGATGCATTTAGTGAAGATTGTAACGGCCTAACATCGCCAATGTGAATGTAGCCAAGGTGGACCTCAGGTGTGGTGAATGTATGACTGATAACCTTAGAACATTACCATGGGATAAAGGTCCTCGCCCAATCGCGAACGTGTGTGTAAATACTAGTGTAGTGAGGATGAGCGATCGTAATATACTACTCACACGACCGCTATTCAGTAGCGGGGCCAGAGCACGCACTTTGACACCGAACTAGCCGCAAGAAAAATGCAGGAAGAAACATCGGAGTGAACTATCACAAAAACTGGTCCTTGCTACGTAAAGGAACTGAGCAATGACGTCTGTGGCATCCGTGACCGTCTGGGCCCAGTACCGTATGCAAATGGTTGTTTTTGTTTGTTGTCCTGTTTAAGCGCTTAACCCATGTGTTGCTTTCTGGAATAAATAACCCTTGTGCCATCTACAGTCTTGAATGACAACAATTGTGTGCCGTGACCAGGATTGAAGCATGAAGATACCGTGGCCGCAACCGTTTGGGGATGAGGACGTCCGAAGTTTCCTGGAGGATTTCGAGGATGTGGCGGCCCTGTGGATGTTGCTCAAGGGCAGATTGAAGGCGAAGGTAGAGGCGGCGCGAAATTGCCCCGCGAAGCTGCAGTGGGCCGCCGCGAGGGAGGCATTGCTCGCCGGCTTTGGCAGCCCCACCGACTGCCAGGAGACAATGTAGCAGTTCAAGAGCGGCCGATTTGGACCAGGAGGTGACGTTCCTGTGTATGCCATGTCACTGCTGACAGCGTTGCCAAGAGCTCTGTCACATTTGGACCAAGACTCAGAACAGCGCATGCTGACAGACCGGTTCTTAGAGAGAATGTCACCAACAGTTTGGGATCAGCTCAGGATTGCCCTCATCATGCAACCGATGACACTGGAACAGCTGGCTGATGCGGCTCGACAATTGCTGGCAGAAAACTCCCCGACAGTCAACGAGTTGAAGGCAGGCGAACAAAGTGAACCAAATGACCTTCGAAACGCAGTGGGGCATTTGACTAGGGAAGTGGTGGCTTTGCAGGTGAGGAAGGAAGATAACGGTAGCGACGTCTGCTTTTGATACGGAAGACATGAACACTGGCGAAGAGTTTGCCCACTTGGCAAGAGAGAGATAATTAAATGAAGGTCTCAATGATTGTTTTTTGTCTGAGAAGGGAGATCCCGTAATAGGGGCAGTTCATAAGACGGCAGTTCAGGCTAGGTTATAAATCAGTAGTAGCTCGGAGTGCTGTTTGACTATACTGGGAGCGGATTTTCTTGAACGCGCTGAGGCCGTGATTGATTTGAAACATGTCAAACTCGTGAAGAAGTATGATGTGGTTCCATTGATAAGAAAACACAAACCACAGCTTGGACAACTTGAAGCGAACGCACTCGGAGCAATACCAGTCTGTGACAATCGGTTGCTGAATGAAGTGATATGCAAGTTCCGAAAGTTGTTCACCACGAACCAAGACCCATATAACTACTGTGACTGGATTGAACATGAAATCTTTATCAAGCCAGACCAATTTCGACCATTCGGGCCCAGAAGGACTCCGGTTCACCTGCAGCCGGAAATCGAGCGACAAGTGAAGGAAATGCTGAAGGAAGAAATCATTGAGGAAGCTGATAGCCCGTTCAGTTCTCCCGTCTTGTTGGTGAGGAAGCTCAGTGGGAATTTTCGATTTTGTATCGACTTCAGAAGATTCAACGAGATCACAGTCAATAAAATCGTGTCAGTCCCAGCCGTGGCAGAGATTTTCGACAAGCTACAGAACGCCAGACCTGTGGTCTGGATATTGACAGGTTCCAATCGAGCAATCGGACCGAGATAAAACGGCGTTTACAGAGTGAAGAAAACAATAGTGTTTCAAACGTATGCCGTACGGACTGTCAGGCGCCCCTTTCATGTTCAAGCGACTGGTGCTGAAGGTGCTGGACGGATTGAACAATACTGTTGTCTACGGAAACGATATGGTCATCTACGGCGCGAATAAGATAGAACATACCGGACACGTTTCAGCTGTCTTACAGAAGATTGAACAAGCCGGCCTACGAATCAATAGTCCAAAGTCTCAACTGGCAAAACGAACGGTAGTAGCACTCGGTTACAAGATCGGTCCGGGTGAGGTCCACCCACTTCCTGAGAAACTGCTTACGATTGAGGCCATTCCGGTGCCAACATCGAAGAGGACGTTGCGACAGTTTCTTGGTCGTGTCGGGTTCTATAGCCGTTTCATCAAAGACTTCAATGAACCGGCCGGACCATTATACGAATTTCTGAAGAAGAATTGTCGATTTCAGTGGACAGAAGAAGCCAGCCTAGCGATTGTTGAAATCCAACAATGAATGAAGAAGGGACAGGTTACCTTGAAATTACCAGTGGCTGGACAGAGCTTCGTTGTCGCGACGGATGCGAGCGATATAGGATTTGGGCATGGACTGAAGCAGGAAGGCGGTGTTGTGGAATATGTCAGTCGGGCGCTAAGTCCTGCTGAACGAAACTACTCAACGGCGGTGAAGGAGTGTTTGGTGATTGTGTGGACATTGGAAAAATGAAAGCCGTACTTGTTCGGCCGACGTTTCCATGTGGAGGCAGATCACAAGCAGTTGGATTGAATTAAATCCATACGTGCTGTCTCGAACGCAACTCATAGATGAGGTTCACAAGGACATAATCGGAGTTAATAGTATTGAACTAGAGGGCGATCTTGGAATGTTAC
>JTDE01001741.1:33392-53997 GCA_014338405.1 Paragonimus skrjabini miyazakii | reverse complement strand
ACAATCGCACAATCAAGGAATGGTTGGCGGAAAAAGGAGGGAGCTGGGAGGGAACACTATCATTGATTCAGTTAGCCCACCGCTGTTCGCCTCAAGGAACAACGAAGAAATCGCCGTTCGAGCCAATGTACTGGCGCCTGCTGCGCTTGCTAGTCGATCAGGAGATTGGTTTATGAGGAGACCGGCGGATGAACAGGCGCGAATTAGCAGAAGCTCGGAGGGTGGCCAACCAAAACTTGGCGAACGCACAAGAAGTTGCTAAGGAGCAGTCAACCGCAAAGTTGTCCGATCGAAATGCGGTATTTGAAATTGGTTCCAAGGTTAAATACAGAGACAGGCGGAGTCTAGGAGCAACAGGACCCGGATCTTAGCAAAATGGAGGTGACCGTATGTAGTAATGGGCCACCGTTGTCCAGTGTATCTGATTAAGAATGAGAAAAATGAACATCAGGTGCGCGGAAGTCGGCTTTGTAAATGATATGACACCCCGAGCAGAAGAGAATACTCACCAGGAGCATCGAAGTCCCCGAGGCGGGTACGCAGATCGTCAGGAGAACGAAAAGAACCTGAAAGGCTGTTGCTGCAGCTTGAACAATGTTTTCGCGGGGAGGAGTGTGTTGTGGAGGAGCGGTCGTGCTATATTACTCACATGACTGTTATTCAATAGTGGGCGCCAGAGCATATATGTTGACATTGAAATAATAATAACTGTTAGTCACGATTCAACCTAAGGTAGTCCGTCAGCACATTCAGAGAACCGCCGAATCGATTGCAACCAGATTACGCAATCCTTCACTGTATTCTCACAGAAAATCTGTTCAGTTCTTACAACTTCCACGGCCACAAATCAGTCTTAACCACCCAAATCACACAAACATCTGACTCCGACCGTGTGACAACATCCAGTCAACGTCCTGTCCAGGCGTAATCAATTACATGGAGTCTAACAGTTGCCTTTAATGACACTCGTTAATAATCACTCATTACATTTTGCTAATTATCTCATGACACGTTCTGATTAATCCCATAGTCACGACAGTTACTTTATCTCCTCTCGAGGCGATTGGGCCATCAGAGCGTTACTCACAAGCGAATGTGGTTGAGTGTTCACATATGTTGATTCAGTCGCGCCTAATCTGAGGTCAGTGTCGCAGTGGTTAACACGGTTGCCTCATGAAAACCTGGCCAGAGTTTTAGTCTCGGGCATGGCAAGGATATGCATTACTGACGAACTCTAATGTGAGTGAAACTAGTCTAATGCTTGTTTTCTAAAGGAGTCAACCAGAAAGCCTATGGGAATGCAACAGCTACGATCAATTGTGATGATCAATGATGATGTTCAGTTTATATTAAAAATTTCATAGTCATTAGGGTTGGAACACGGTAATAGACCTCTGCATAGTTACGTTTCCTAACCGATCGGACACATACAACTGCTACCAACCCGATCAGTAATAGCGGTACAGAGAACGCTTGACTCGGAAGGTGCAAATCTACATACGGGTATTAAACAGCGGTATAGTCGTTTGCAGGTAAGTGAATAAACGAGCTGTTGATCGGTGAAAGAACAACCACTTCAAAAAAAAGCAGAAGTCCAAGCACATGCGTGAAACCCATAAGCGACAATAATGCGTATACACGGGATGACTTTTTTCTTAACTGGCACTACGGACTCTAAAAAATTATGAGTTCTGGACAACTTGTAGCAGACTAGCCCTATATTAAGATACGAACACAGTCAACTCAAAAACACAGCCACCGAATAGCCCACCATAGGCAGTTCCCACGCTGACGAAGCAGGAACACTAAACAGACGAGACATACGCACCAGAAGTGCAGTGTTCAATGGGATCCATTCAAACAAGTGGTGTTCACTTTGTACAGAGACAACTGATGTAGACTGTATATAAAATCAAAGCAAAATATGTAACTGTATATAATACCCCATAGAACTCCCTTTTTAGAGCGTTAGAAGGATGGGTACATTCGATAAAACAAGTTAACGTTAAGCACGCTACTCTTTGCTAGCTGTTGGCCATCTCACCATTCGGCCCGAGGGAGTGTGGGGAAGACCAACAGGGGTTTCGAGGTTCGTACAGGCTGTTCGTTACACATGGATTCGGTGGAATGCGAGTCCTTAGACGTAGGATCGACCTCAGAAACGATTAAAGGACCTAGATGGGGCTCGATATGAACAACTTTAAGTCTACCAGTCTTCACTATGTCGTGAGATCCATTGCGATTGGTTATAATCACTTGGAATGTTTTTTTGAGAGGAGCCTTAACGATACGAGCGAGAGAAAAAAATCATGAAGATCCAGCTTGGAGTGTTTAACCTGGTAGGCTGAGACGGAATTTTTTTCAAGGATGACTTCAACTGTTGCACGAAGGTGGTAACAGAAAAATTAGTTTAACTGACGTCCAACTCGTAGAACAGTTCACCAGGGATGTGAAGTATCGTACCGTAACCTAATTCTACTGTCATGCAGTCAATGTCTTCTTTAACAGTCCGTTGAATATCCATCATATTAAGAGGTAAATGATCAATCTAACGCTGGAAATTTAGCTGAGCTTTTAAGGCGGCCTTCAGTTGATGATGGAAACGTTCGATCAGACCATTTGTTTCCGGATAGTATGCAGCGGTTTTGATTTGATCGACTGCGATTAACTGATTAAGTACTCTAAATAGCGCCGATTGTTACTGTGTGCCTGTCAGTGGTTACAGTCGTTGGAACACCATAGTTTGTAATCGACCTGTCCATGAACGCTTGCACAACTGTTTCGGTATTCGTGTTGAGGAGACGTATTACCACTGGTCACCTGGTGAGGCGTTCAACGCATTTCAAGATATTCCGATGACTTTGGAGTACGGCAACGGCCCGAATACGTTAACATGAACGTGACTGAAAGGTACGCCGGGGTTTGTGAATTTCCAAGGGGCAACGAAGGTATGCCACAGGGCCTTCCTGTATTGACAGTCAGGGGAAATTCTCAACGATTCTCGAATGCCCCTATGCATGTTTGGTCATACAAACCGTTGTGAAGTCAGCTTGACGGGGGCGCGAATGCTCGGATGAGACATGCGATGAAGACTGCTAAAAACAGAGCGTCTGAAGTTTATTGACAAAAATGAACGAAAGCTGGCTGTCGTGGTGTCACATGATTATATCTGACTGGAAGCAAATCGCGCTGTTTGAGCGAGGAAGACGTGCAACACTGCTGAAACTCCCCGATGATTGTGATTTTCTCATGATAATTCCTTCAAGTTGACGGTGTTGGATCAGTAAAGAACACCTAGTAATAGTCTGGAGAAAGGAGTCATCAATAGTGTTTTTATCGTACGCGATTTATTATGTGTGTATTGTGAACTGGGAAATGTAGTCCAATTGTCCAATTTAAGATAGCGAACAGCGGTCGGGAATGGCAATGAATGGATAAATAAGTGGTTTGTAATCTGTGACGACAGTAAAACGTCTATAGAATCAGTCAGGATTCAGGGCTATACGCAGTCTATCGGGAAGCTGTAAACCTATTCATTCAGGGCAGAAAAAGATAGAAGATTGAAGGTTTACTCTGATAAAACCGTCCATATATATGTATATATAACTCCACAAGAAATGGTTAGCAAATTATACAATTTACGATCAAGTCAACTCTGACCACAGAATTTAACCGTCAGTCAATAATGCAGAAGCGGGAACAATTCAATGTGGCGGTACAAACGAAACAAAACGAGAGGTCAAGTAACAGTTCATAGTATCAATTCAGAATATGTTACGTGTAAAAGTGTGGAAAATGAATACGCAGCATTTAATGTAATAAAGCACTGGGTTCCTCGATCCAATTAATCAAAACAGCGAGAAGACAAACGTCGTGGGATGTTAACATTTCGATTTATCTCATCAGCCACATACTAAATACACACAGAATGAGATAACGAAGGAGCATGACAACAATAGTTGAACAGAATGAATTTTGAGTCGGAACACCCTTACCACGGGAGTTAGACGGTGTGGACCATCAACTGTTGTGCACACAACACTCGCTATCTTTGTGTGGTCAGCACAGCCTCACGGATGGCCAGAATTTTCGGGTTTGGGTGCCGTGACAACACTATGAACAACCTGGTCGGGTCGACGTTGTGACCTGTCTCCAGGATGTAATTTGCAATTGATGACGCCAAATTTCGCGTTCGACTGCTCTTCTGATTGTCCGTTCGCTCGGCAGACTGAATCAACCATTTCGAGAGGTGTTCGCCCATATGTTGACGCAAGTACCGGTCTGTTCTGCTGATCCAACTGTCATCGCTACTGCACGTGAACTGATAAGCGACATGTGAAATAAAATAGCTAGTTGTATCAAGTCTGGCGTTTCCATAACTAACTCCCAGAGTTGATGATAAGCATTAGATGATAAGTACATTCTGGAGACTAGTCACAACGTCGATCCGACCAGGTCGTTCACTGTGTTGCTACGACACTCAAACCCCAAAATTCTAGCCATCAATCAAATTGTATTGATCATACAAACAAAGCGAGTGTTGTGTACGCAAGAGTTCATGAAGCAAACTGTCCAAATCCTCTGTTCAACTATGGTTGTCATGCTCCTTTGTTACATATTCAGTCTGTATTCTATATGTGGTTGATCAGATAAATCGAAATGTTAACATGATGCAACGTTTGTTTTCTTGCTGTTTTGATTATATGGGGATATGTATGAAGAACCTACAGAACGCTAGTCCGACCAATGGGATGTAGATATAGGAGCAGTTGAGATTAACATTGTGCAGACTGTCGTTCGTGTATGGTTAGCGGGGCAGTAACGTTTTGCAGCCTGTGTGTGGAGGTTCGGTGGTTCGAGCCTCCTGGCGTACGTTTCGTCATTGCACTCTCATTTCCCTTTGTAGTATTCAGAAAATAAGTTTCAGTGTTTCTGGCCGCAGTCAACTACGCCTGCTCTCTAATACTCGACGGAAGTCTTTGATGGCAAGATGGATACCAAGTAACTCTCAGCCGGAGATACTGCAGAACCACCCTCACAACTGACTTAGGTGAATCGGTCTGCAAAATGAGAGCCGATCCATCTTCTGAACGCACCTGTGACGGGGCCGTCCCATGCGATAATGCGTCTTCGGCTGCACTACCCGGAGACGGTAAAACAAAATGTTTGGGGTTATACTTTTACAAATCTTTGAGAGGTTTCAGCAACTCCAAACAGTGCGGGATAGAACGACATAATATTTAATAATACCTGAAAACCGACACAGGTTTTTCTGGGATTTTGGTGGAGGATAATCTTTGAGGGCAGAGATTCTCTCTGATAGAGGCTCAATGCTGTCACGGTTGATTCAGTACCTCCAAAGGTCAATGGAATCCACGCCAATAACACACTTCATCTGGTTCACGGTTATGCCCTATTGATCGAAACGTTCAAAAATTGCACGAAGGTGTGATGTGTACTGCTATGCGTTCTCACTCACTACAAATGTCGGAACTAAATCAAGCCGTGAGAAGAGGACCATACCGTGCAGACCGATTGAAAAATCGTGAATGTGGGGAATTGGGTACCTGTCAGGGACGGTGGTATTGTTGAAAGCGCGATACTTCCTTCGCGGACACCAGTCACTGGGTGGGAATTTAGGTACCATATGCAAGGGTGGGACCCATGGATTACTGAAAGACTGAATAATACCGAGTCGTAGGAGATTCTCAAATTCGCCTTTGGCGATCTTGAACTGGGGGTAATCGCTGATAGGTGGTTTGTTAGCGGTAGTATGACGGAAAACGTCGTGTTGTACTTTTGACAGCGAGCCTAATGGTCTGAAAAGGCGTGGGAACCGTCAAAGCAGAGTTGCGAAACTGTTGTCTAGTAAGGCCGGACGTAATTCCACTGAACTAATCAACATGGCCTTTCCGTGTACGCACAAAGCTGTTGTGCTGTTCAACAGTTTCCGATTTCTTACATCCACCGTGAGTCCAAAAGAAATGGGAAAATCAACGCCAATAATTGGGCGCTGTACATCTGCAACGTTAAAGGTCCAATGAAATTGTCAGCGGAGACCGAGGTCGAGTAGTTGAGTAGTTTCTCTTTGCAGGTCTATAACGCAATGCACTTAAAGGTCTGCAGAGTAGACGACACCAGTTTAAGGTTGCTTGTCACCAATGGGTGGAATAGCACTAACCTCATTGCCCGTATCAGTGAAAAAAATGAGGCAAGTTTATCGGTCGAATAAATAATGCAGGCGACATAAGTACGAATTAGTGGCAGTCGTTGCCACTACTGACTGGCTTGGTCGTTTCCCATCTGAATTTGACCATTTTCCAAGGAACAAGCCTGAGTATAACGCTGAGCACGCTTCCCGAACTGACGGTGGTAATAGCAAACACTTCTGTCGAATTGTCATGCGCGTGACCTACTCCATGAACAAGACTTTAACTGCGCTAGTGGCCATTTATTTGTTGGCAGCTTTGTTGAGTTGGCTAGCCTACTGATGAGTAGTCGGGGATTTGGTTAATTTCAAGTTGAACATCACCCACAAGTGATCGCTCAACCACAGACAGTAACTGTGTCTCCATTTCGAGACGATCGGGCAACCTGATTATTACTCACAAGCGAAAGTGGTTGAGTGTTCACATGTGATAATTCGGTCGTGCCTAATGTGAGGTCAATGGCGCAGTGGTAAACACGGTTGCCTCATGAACAGCGTGACCGTGGTTCTAGTCCCGGCAGTGGTGAGGATATGCACTACTGACGAGCTCTAATGAGAGCGAAACTCGAGTCTAGCGCTTCTTTTCGGAAGGGGCCGACTGGAAAGTCTATGGGGATGCGACAGCTGCGATTAATTGTGGGTGATTTTCAACTTGAAATTGGCTAGCTGTAAAGACATTTGTGAAAACTGCTCTTTCGGATTTGCGACATCATATTGGAAGGTGTCGCAGCTGCTAGACGCTTGCACCTGGGCTACTTGTTGAGGATCACAAGTGTGATGCACCTGATCAACCAACTCGGTTAATTTAGTTGACGGCGTGTCTTTCTCCAAAACAGCCAACATGTGATTGAGCTGGCATGGAAGGTTCTGACGCCACAACTCGCGCAACACCGGTTCGTGGACAATCTGCTTGTTTGACAACGGAGTCATGTAACGAAGTGACTATGGGGGAGTGCGGTCTCCCAATTCAAAGCCGGTAAGGAGTTTGCGGAGGATGCTCTCGTCAGAAGTCGTCATGCTGTTAATAGTGGCCGATTTAATAGCGTCGTAAGGGTTCTCAACCACACTCTCGTAAATTATATCCGAAAATTCCACAGCCAGTGTCTCAATTAAATTTGAGACAACGTAATTATACATGGTACGCTTTGAGTGGATTTACCGAAAGTCAAAAATAACTTCGAATTGTGCAAACCACAGCCTAGAGTATCTATTGCCAAACTCAAAAAGTTCCATCATGACAACGTCCTCTGAGGCAGTTGATTCCTATTCACCGTAAGATAGCATACCAATGAAGATGGAATAAAGATGAGAGTAAAATTATCAAAACTTTTGAGGAACACGATAAGAGAAAAGGAGACTGTTAAATAGCTTCTGGCGATTTGGAGTAATTCGACAATTCCAATAACGCTTATTCAGACGGTCGGGTTAACGGGATTATCTTCCAAGTCCAAAAAACGTCAGGAAAGACGATCGAAAGGATTGGAACTTATACGGTACTGTTTAATAAAATTACAACAAAGGTACTGTCACACCTTGAATGTGAATGAACCGGGTACACAAATTATCCAGCAAAGGAGTTCAAAATGGGGCAACTAAGCACGCGTTCACAAATAGCCACCAGTCAATGGGAATGACCCCATTAAAACAATCGGGTACAAGTGATGAGAACGTGTCAACAACACCAGGGAAGAAATTTTAACAGATAGACAATGATAGTTTTAAGAAGGAAGAAAGTAAACATTTTATGTGCAGTTATGGTACAAAATTCGTTATGATCGTTTACTGCACATAGCAAAGAAATAAAGGCAGATTAAGGATAGGCTTTCTACAATCAAACCAAACATACCTCTACGGATTCATCATTCCGCATCATACCAGACAAAAGACGACAAACACCAGGCGAATTTCAACAAATCCAACAAAGACTGTGAAATATAAAACTTTGAAAATTTGCTTAATGAAAGACAATATACAGGCTCATTAATTTATAAGAGACTATCTCTCTACTAAGATACGAACACATACATTCAGCTCAAAAACACAATCATTAAATAGCTCAATATAGGCAATCCCCACCTAGGCTCAGAAAGAGCACCAAGCAGACAAAACACGCGTACGAGAAGTGTAGTGTCCAGTTGGGCCCATTCAAACAAATGGTGTTAATTTTGTACAGAGACAATTAATATAAGCTGTATAGAAAAATAAGATAAAATACGAAATTATGCAGCCTTTGTGGCGTTTGGCGCTTAAGGAGTAATTCGACTGAGCTAATGTCGGACCACTTACGTAAGCAGAACTAGAGTGTGACTAACCCACAAAACACTAATTGATACTGCTGGTGAAACGGCCGTTGGGTATGTACATTATTATCTTGCAAGGTGCTCGGTATACTCCATGTTTGCGCACCTCCGATCAAGTTTTCCTTTATTTTCTTAACGTTTAAATAAGACTGAAGGTTTGTTCTTAGACTTTCAATGTGTTGTCTTCGCCAGAACAACAACCGTGAGGGTCCAGACATGCAATGATCAAGGTGTGAGGGAGGAATGGGCCGAACAACTTTCAATTATCCCACTCGAGACGGTCGCGTATCTGTTCAGTGTAAATGTTAATTTTTGCCAGAAACACTGAAACTTATTTTCTGAATACTACAAAGGGAAATGAGAGTGCAATGACGAAACGTACGCCAGGAGGCTCGAACCACCGAACCTCCACACACAGGCTGCAAAACGTTACTGCCCCGCTAACCATACACGAACGACAGTCTGCACAATGTTAATCTCAACTGCTCCTATACCTACATCCCATTGGTCGGACTAGCGTTCTGTAGGTTCTTCATACATATCCCCATATAATCAAAACAGCAAGAAAACAAACGTTGCACCATGTTAACATTTCGATTTATCTGATCAACCACATATAGAATACAGACTGAATATGTAACAAAGGAGCATGACAACCATAGTTGAACAGAGGATTTGGACAGTTTGCATCATGAACTCTTGTGTACACAATACTCGCTTTGTTTGTATGATCAATACAATTTGATTGATGGCTAGAATTTTGGGGTTTGAGTGTCGTAGCAACACAGTGAACGACCTGGTCGGATCGACGTTGTGACTAGTCTCCAGAATGTGCTTATCATCTAATGCTTATCATCAACTCTGGGAGTTAGTTATGGAAACGCCAGACTTGATACAACTAGCTATTTTATTTCACATGTCGCTTATCAGTTCACGTGCAGTAGCGATGACAGTTGGATCAGCAGAACAGACCGGTACTTGCGTCAACATATGGGCGAACACCTCTCGAAATGGTTGATTCAGTCTGCCGAGCGAACGGACAATCAGAAGAGCAGTCGAACGCGAAATTTGGCGTCATCAATTGCAAATTACATCCTGGAGACAGGTCACAACGTCGACCCGACCAGGTTGTTCATAGTGTTGTCACGGCACCCAAACCCGAAAATTCTGGCCATCCGTGAGGCTGTGCTGACCACACAAAGATAGCGAGTGTTGTGTGCACAACAGTTGATGGTCCACACCGTCTAACTCCCGTGGTAAGGGTGTTCCGACTCAAAATTTATTCTGTTCAACTATTGTTGTCATGCTCCTTCGTTATCTCATTCTGTGTGTATTTAGTATGTGGCTGATGAGATAAATCGAAATGTTAACATCCCACGACGTTTGTCTTCTCGCTGTTTTGATTAATTGGATCGAGGAACCCAGTGCTTTATTACATTAAATGCTGCGTATTCATTTTCCACACTTTTACACGTAACATATTCTGAACTGATACTATGAACTGTTACTTGACCTCTCGTTTTGTTTCGTTTGTACCGCCTCATTGAATTGTTCCCGCTTCTGCATTATTGACTGACGGTTAAATTCTGTGGTCAGAGTTGACCTGATCGTAAATTGTATAATTTGCTAACCATTTCTTGTGGAGTTATATATACATATATATGGACGGTTTTATCAGAGTAAACCTTCAATCTTCTATCTTTTTCTGCCCTGAATGAATAGGTTTACAGCTTCCCGATAGACTGCGTATAGCCCTGAATCCTGACTGATTCTAGCATAAGTTCATAGTAAACAAATTGTAATTTTAACACTGATGATGTTTCACTTTCGAACCCAAAAGTCGAAACCTTCTGGGTGTACAGTTTACACTTACTTTTACCAAATACAAATTGTACGATCTCACCTCATTCGTTTTTGTCTTCTTTAGTAGCATCAAATCTAAATAGAAATCCGATGAACTACTACTCATGGACGTTTCTTATGAACAGAGAAGACTGAGTTCTCTGCCTGCTGACCATGCTGTCTTGTACACGGCACTTTAACGAACTGCGCACGGAAATTTCGACAGTCCCATAGAAATAGTCGCAACCGATTTTTGAAAATCGATCGTCTATTCAAATATCCACCGTCTGCGAAACACATTGTTACAAGTCGGACTTCACAACACAGCAGTGGGCTTGGCTATGCGTTTTATCACGTTCTTCATTTCAATGCTTGTTTTGACTCGTTTTCAAAGTCAGTCAATCGAAGGCCTCTGCAATACGATTCCTTTTGCTAACGGTACTCAAATACTACACACTTACATCAGGACCGTAAACGATGATTATGATGTTGCACGTGTTAAGTACGTCGCTACGAACTGGGAAGCTAGTCGAGTTCTAAATTACCTTGTTAAAGCTGAAGTAAAGAAGATAACCAGTATTCGTATAACAGACATATCTACAGGAATGTGGATGGATAGTTGTTTTATGCACATGACTAAAAACCTTGTATGTTGCATTGAGGATGAGCTCACAATGTATGATTACATCAGTTACGTTTGCAAAAATTTTGCTAGGCTTACGATCATGCGTGATTCGGAAGCAAGGATTTCCAAAGTATTGACATACAGAAGTACGACCATCGTCGATTGGGGGAAATATTTTGTGGTTATCACCTACCAACTGAGATTTGGTCAGGGTTTCTATGTTTCCTTGCATCCAAATCGGGATGACGAAATTGTTTGCCCACAGTTTGCCAGAAGTCATCAAGTCACCTCAGCCGGAACTGTAGCTAACGCGCTACTGAACACGGAGGAGAAATATGGTATTGCATTCGAAAGTGTCTCTTTGTTGGTACCTGTTGAAGAGTACAAACCATTCTGGGCTCGTTTGTGCGGATTTGCTACTGATAGTCATATTGCGCGTGTGTGGTCTGTTTATTATCATCCAGCCAGCGGACATTTTAATGTGCAGGTTTTGAATTTGACCCAGATGGATGCTGGTCCACAGTATGGTTACGAGAATGAATTCACCCTTTCAGTACAGTGGCATTCGCATTATCGGGAAAACATTCGATTCTGGAATGAAACTATAATCATTGGGCGATACACGTCTGTTCTGTTATTTTTAATCCACCAAACAGACAGAGATGAAGAAGTGTACCAGCTAGTGGAGCCCTTACTACGAACATGGATTGTAGAAAGAAATCAGTCTAATTTAACGAACTGGCCGGACACATTACAATCTGCGGCAATGAGATTGATTGCACTGAACATTACACGGGATGCAATCTTTGATGAAGGGCAAAGCAAGGTGATTTATTTAGACACGGAAGATGTGCGGACCATCACAAGGGCGGTACGATGTTATAGACGTTTCAGCGAAACTGATGTTTACAAACGGACAAATCGTCTAGTCTTCAATCCAGATAAATCGTACTTTGAAATACGTAATTTGACTACCGCGGACAGTGGGATGTACATGTGCAAAAATCCACCTGGCTCAGGTCCACAATATGAACTGTTCAGCGACTATTACATCATTGTGTTACCACGATCAGAAGACGTGATGGTTTATCTGACAACTGCACCTTTGCAGCAACAAGATGAACTAGTGGACAATTATCCATACTACGATGTAATGAATCGAACCTACTTGTATCGTAACACAGTGACCTACGGTAATTGTGTGTATATGCTATCCAAAGGTTTAGATAACTTTGATGGATTCGAGGCGACCTATAAAACAACCGTAAGCATCAAATTGAATCGTACCTCTGGGTTCCACGTAGATTACGACCAGTTCCTTCTTCAAGTGAACACATATGCCATTGTTCCCACCATTGAAAACGATGAAGAAGATACAGTAGTAGAATCAGAGTTCACGTGTGTATACCACTATGCACAAAACACCACAAGGGTAAGGCATTATGCTCCGGTACCAGAGAGTCGTGCACGTGTAGTCAAATCGCGCAAGCTAATCGTCGTGCATAATGTAATACCGTTAATCATCAGTGATTCTATCAGTATTAATCAACGAGGTCTCCATGACGCACTCAGGCAAACATCACACAATTTGTCTACTCTATCCGGTGCATCAGTTGCTGATATTCCTCGTGGGCAGGTGATTGAAGGTAGTGTGCAAGGTGAATATGTCGCACTAATTAGCGAGTTCACCGGATGGACGTCCGTGTTCATGTTTATTCAAAAGAACAGGTCAGTCATAAGTCCAATTCCTTGTAGTTTTCAATCATACAAGCGTGTTTTAAACACACAAGATAGCTTGTTAAGTTCCGATGAAATGCGTCATTCGCATGCACTCGTAGCCAAGCAAGTCCGGTTTAAATGTCTGACTGCAGTCGGCGCAAAGCTCTTGGTGCTAAGTGCATGTAACCCACGAACAAAGCAAGTGAACTCTCAAGTGGTTGAGAATATGATCCGTGACTGGATTGGTCAACGATTTCAACCTACCGGAAAGCCTGTAACATTCAGTTCGAAGGTGCAACACACGGCCGAAACACTGGTTAGAACTGCCCTCAGAATAGTTCAGTTGAAAGTTCTGTGGCATGCAACAGTCAAAGCTGGATCAAAAGTCAGCATGTTGTTCTACTTAGACCAAATAAACGCCGAGCAAATACAGTGCGTGTATAGCTTGACAGAAGGGACGCCCACCACCGTCATAAGCGCACGTTTTCAAAAAAGAAGCATTTATAATGATAAGGTGTTTGAACTGTATTGTGATAACGTGACCGATGCAGATTCTGGCTTGTATCGTTGTCAAGATTGTTGGAACTGTACCAGCTCATTCGAGGCCGAACCGCGGCGTCTCGTCGTGCTTCCCGCACCTTCCAGGCTGCAATTAAAAATCGGTTACGGAATCGAGCGCCACACTGGCAAAGGCACATTCACGGACCCCATCGTGACTACGGCCAACTCGATGACTGTTCGCTGTGTGTATAAGTCCACACAGAGCACCTCGGCAAAAGTGAATTTGACGATCACGCATGAAACTCAGATACCGAATAGTTATAGACATTTACAGCTGAGGACAGTTGAGAAGCAACGCGTAGTGGAAACATTGCCAGGTTTCAATCGATACGTGGTAGCTCATGTGATTTACAAACCCGAATCACACGAGTATTGGAACTATGCACGAGTCAGCTGTAATCTTCAGCTTCTTGATCTACTCAGAGATCCACTTGACGTGTTGATTCCCGAGTCCATTCCGATTGTGAGCAAATATTTATATTTCAATTACAGCCTCACACGAAAACCGGTCATTCTCACGGAATTTATTCAAACTACTAGTCAAAAGCTGACAAAGCGATTGCGTCACTGGCAATCGACCAGTATGACTGCCATCTTTTCCAACAGTATTTCTCCTCCTTTACGAGTTGTTGAGAATCCGTATCAGATAGATTATGTAGTATTTCTGGGAGTGCCAGCTGGCAGGTCTACTGTGTGGACCGTGTCAGTGAGTGTGGACGGAAATCCGCGTGTTTCTGGGTGTCGTCAATTACAGATTGCGCCTATTACAGATCCAAACATTGTACCTGGATTAAACGCATCCGAAGTGTACCGGATTAATTCCGGAGTCAACTTCGAGAAACATAGCTACCAATGTGTGCTGAACACAAACACCGTGCTTTTCGCGCTATTCGCTTTCGGTCGAACAGATGAGAATGTGAGTGTGAATACCACGGAACGTCTGATGAAACGTGTGCTACTCCAACGGTGTAGACCGCACACACGTCCGGAACCGCTGGAAGACAAACAGACATTGGCCACACTCAAAAATACCTCAACCACGTTCAGAATGACACGACTGCACACGCTTTGGACCGCCTCCGTCAACATTGGGCAATCCGTCACTTTGTTAGGTTATGCAACATCTGTGGGGAACCTCATGTGTTTCTACAGACCGAACTCTACGGGGCCATTTGAACAGATCACACAGGAATCCGGTCTGATTACGAGAGAAACTACGGCCGGTGTGTTGGAAGTGTCATTACGTAACGTGAGCTACATGGACTCGGGGCTATACAAGTGCAATTTTTCCGAACCTTGTTCAAGTTGCTCGTTCATACCTGGTATAGATGAGCGAGAGCTGGTGGTGCTACCCAATTCGGGTATTTTGAACTTGCATTTAAATCACGTTCCTTTGAGATCTAATGAAATCTCGGTTGCTCATTTCAATCAGTGTCTGCCTGACGGCACTCCGTTTATCATGACAGAACAAAAAATCAGCGTACGTTGCATTTATACGGTCTCACCAAGTGAACATCTGCAACCGAATTTGCAAATAATTTATGAAATGTTTGATGCGGAACGTAAGGTATACACTGCATTGGACTATTCAACTGGAGTGAGTTTTATCATTCCAAATAACGGCGAACCCAAAGTAACTGTAGACCATTTGATTCGAGCTCCAAACGCGCTTGCCTATAAAGACCATTTGCGTGTCACGTGTCGTCTAGCCTATCGAGTGGGGTATTTGGCCAGCGACATACAGCAATTGCCCGGTGTATTTTACGTCTCCGAGACACGAAAATTAATTGTACAGGTGAATGCAGCTCCACATTTGTTCCCAGAATATACACACTCCACGATGCCTGGTCTGTTGATCAACTGGAATTACACTGTCCATTCGGTACATCACAATGACCCGATCAGCGCAGTACAGTTTCAAAAATCTGTTTCCCTCAAAAGGCTCCACGAGGATGCCGTATTCATTCATAGTATTCAAACCCTGGGTGTTCCCGCGGGTAAGACCGTGACATGGGCAATCTTCAAACAAGGGCAGCACTTGGAATACGAAGGATGTCTGGTGCATGATTTGTACCGTCTGGATCGAGCAAAAATCCCCGTAGATCTGCGTACCCATGAAAGATACATTCAAACCGGGGCGAGAAATTTCATCAACATTACATTTGTATGTACACTACAACCACAACACATTGCTTTGGCGTTCGTTCTGTTAAACTCGTTGAGTGATATGTCGCAGTTAGATGCGTGGATATTGCAGCTAGCTGCCCGTGTATTAGGGAATGTTCGTTTTTGGATTGACCACCCGACTAGCACTAAGGAATATGACTTGCCAACAATTTCGGGTTTGCGCTGCGTAGTTGGGATTATTCGGCTAAATATTGGATGGAACTCGAACGTGTTTGTTGGAACGCCTTGGAAGATACTAGTTCATGGATATCATTCACCGAACATTAAATTGGGTATATACTATCAACCGCATGTCAATGCTCCCAGGAAAAAGTTGCTGAGTGTTTTTGGGAAACAGAACGGATCATTTATTGGCCAAAGTTCCGCTCAGTTGGACCACGCGGGGTTCTACTCTTGTGAAGTGGAGAGTATATGCATGGAGTGCAAAATGCACGAGTGTTTCACACCTCGTCGCTTGTTGGTCTCCACAACAAAGCATTTATTGTCACTGCATCTGACTAATCGACTGCTTGACACGAACGAGTCAATCAAAGACCAGCTTCTACACACACATCTCACAAGCGACGAACAGGTATTCGTGTACTGTGTCTATTTACGTCGACGAGGGCTTCCACCAAGCGAGGTGTTGGATTTCAGCTATGAGTCATCCTCCACAACTGCTGGTCACAGTAAGACACTGCCTTTCACACCAGAGGTCAAGCAATGGAGGCGGTCAGAAGGCGGTGTGTTGGTGATTGCCCCCTACCGCATCAAAATTGTGGCATTGGACTGGCCGAATATGGAATTGATTGTTCGGTGTTCGGTCGACTTAGGTGATCAAGCAGTGTACCCAAATGACATTGATTATACTGCTGACAGTAAATTCCTCAATATTTCTCGGCGTCTCAAAACAGAATTACGGGCCAGACCAGTGTTTTTCCAACAGTTCCTCGAAACCAAAAATGGTACCTTACAACAATGGCTTCGTACTTCACTTGTTGAGGCTACAAGTCCTGTGTTGTTTCACCGAAGTCAATTTGAATATCCAATCAATGAAGGGACTGTAGAATTTCTCACGCCAGCCTCCCTCGGAGTCCCCAAAGGTTGGGTGGAGGCGGCTGTGTTCTTGAAATATGGGAACCGGGTTCTAGTCGAACCATGTGAGCTAGTTCGGCAGGTAAACCAAGCGGCGCATTCCGTATCCAGTGAGTTGCTCCATGACCCAAGGTACGACACAATTCATGACAAATCACTGGTCACTGTCTCATTCCGTTGTGTTTTGCGTAAAGAGAATTTCGCTCTGGCTCTCACAGGCTACACCATGCCGAAAAAGTTGACCACCTCAAGTGTTACAGAGCAGTCGATACTGAGTTTGAGCACGTGGTTGCAGATGGCATTGGACAATCCACGGAACACCACGCCTTTCCCGATATCGAGTCCCAATGGTGTCCTCGTTACTTACACCCTGGTCAAACTGAACATTATCTGGCCAGGTTTGGTTTCTGCTGGGACAAAAATCAGTTTACTTGGCAATGCGGGCAACAAGAAAAACCGGATTGATTGCTTCTATCAGTACAAACCGACTTCACCGCCATTGTCTGTTGGCACAAACTTTAGAGTCATACGTTCAGACAGCGCAAATGGCGCGTTTCAGTTGACCAAAATTGACGTGGTACACGCTGATTCCGCACTCTATTCGTGCAACATCACCATAAGCGGTTGCAACGATTGTGAAATGAGACCAACAATTATTCAACGTCGTCTAGTTGTAATGCCAGATCAGTCACTGATTAACATGTTTCTCACTCATGCACAGATTGACGTTAGCGACAACTGGTCAGGCAATTACACTGACTGCGATGAACTGAACCAGCCTTTCATGTACTTGGGCACAGTGAGTTATGTACATTGCATGCATTTCACACATCCCGGAGCAGATTGGTTAGGATTCACATTCAACTCAGTTCTGTACACGATTAATGCCCGGAACGAAACGAATCGATTGCTGGTTCGTCACCTTAAACCTTTGCAGGACCACAACCGTAGTGTTTTGTACAGCTTGGAACTAGGTTTAGACAGGAATCATGATTACGGAGTCCGAATTCGAGTGGAATGTGAATGGGTCTATACTTTTCCTGAACCGATTTGGAGTTATGCTGGACAAATGAATGGTGAAATTCGACTAAAACGCAACAAAACCATTACAGTTCGCAGGTTCATAGAACCGAAAATTCACAGTTCTCAGACCCAGTCAGATGATTGGTTGGGTAGACCCTACCTTCGCAAAGTGGATTGGCAGACAGAAACAGCCACGATATTCCACTCGAGAGCGTACACCATAGATGGTCCAGAACGTATAATCCGAATGCATTTGATCTTAACTTTGGGTATCCCAAGAGGTTGGACCGATGTTTGGACGGTTTACAGGCACGACAAGCAGCTGCATCGTGAAAATTGTTCACTCAAACGAGAGGTCAACCTGACAGACCGAACCATACCGGACAAAATCAAACATGAATATTACCGTCCAGACGTGAACGAGAATGTGGTCAACTCGACTTGGATTTGTCTGCTACGCGTGGAACAAATCGCTCTGTTCATTGTTAGTAAAAACAGCAAACAACCATTGAAGAACATAAGCCAAATAAACACCCAGATTGAGACTGCGCTGTTAAACTCACTGTCTTACTGGCTGGAAAATCCACGAAGCAACGATAGACAAAGCATTCTGCCTCCGACCGAGATACATTTAACCTACCGAGCCATCAAAGTCAGAGTCACGTGGTCCGCCATTGTTCCGATTGGAGCATCGATCCGCATGCTTGGTTATATGTTAAACACACAAAGGCCGAACATTCAGTGTTTCCAGCGTCACAATCACACCGATCGAGAATTGTCCGCATCTTTTGGATTTCATATTATTGTCAACAAGGATGGATTCGGGTTTCAGTTGCTAAAAAAACAGGCTCAATTCGAAGATTCAGCCATTTATCTGTGCAGTGTGGGCGACCGTCGCTCGAACCAGACTGACACAATCCCGGGATTTATTCCGCGTTCACTAATCATCAAACCAGACTCTACGGTCGTAAACATCTATTATAACCACAAACTAGTCGAGCCCCCTACATCGAACTTTACACAATACACCGAAAACGATCAGCCTTATCTACTATCTGGTGAAGAGGTGTATGTCTATTGTTCTTACCCACAACCATTTAACCTACCCGAAACACCTAACCATCAGTTTCAAATAGTCATGATAGACAACCAGACTTTGAATAAGAGGCCAATGTCTGCATCATTCATAAGACAGATGGAGGAGCCCAGGAACACTTTTAACCAAATTACCCAAGTCTATCATATTCGGGCACCACCGGCACAAAACATTCGTGGTCCGCTTCTGACAGAATGTAGTGTTCTATATGCCAAACCGATTAAAGTCGAAGTAAGTGTCCAGAAGACGTTGGATGTGCAACTTCGGATCAAACCGATTATATTCGAGGATAGCGTGCTCACAAGTCGGCCCCTGTTGACCAACGTCATCCGTGCGCACTTACAAACTCAGCTTCTGACAGCAGAGCAGTTTATGTCTGGCGAACCAGATCGGAAGTTGTTAGAAGGCACAATGTTCGTAAACTATACGGTCGGACTTGGCATACCGAAAGGCTGGACCAGTGTGGACTTATTGTATATACAACATGGTTTGTTACGTCGAAGGTCATGTACACAGTTATACGTGAATACTGACGTTAATGAGTTATTGTCTAGTCACCCGACTATTCGTAATTCCGACTACTTTTTTGAATCCGGCGGTAGTGGTTTGGCTGCCCACTCGGTGACTTGTGCGCTAACCACCGATGTGATGGCCATGTTGATGGTAGTAATGAGCTACGCAGATCCAAATTTGTCTCTACAATCCTCGCAGCTCAAGTTCTACACGTCGGTCTTTCAGACAGTTGAACGATGGCTTAAAGGCGTACACACTAATTCTTTCATCCAAATTCCACCGACAGCCTCAGTACATTACAGCTTGTTTCGCTTGCGCGTCGGCTGGCGTGCACATATTCCGGTGGGCACACCGATTTTGATGTATGGGATCATCACAGCCAGCACATTGAAAAACCCGCGGTGTTTCAGTCGAAGGTTTGGCCTAGAGAATGCGAACAAAACTTTCGACCTCAGTCAGTTGGAAACTTTCGTGGTCCATTTGGACCCCAAACGACAAAGTTTTGAATTGATTAAACCCAGCGCATCTGCACAAGATTCAGGAATTTACGAGTGTATGCTGCGATCATGTGCCTCTTGCTCCGTCACCTCCGTGCTAATCCCCCATTATCTCACTGTTTTTCCGCGTCAACTACGGTTACATATGCACTATAGCAAGAACCTAGTAAAGACGCACACAACTAATCATACAGACTGGGTCTATGGTCAACTCACTGAACAGCGTCTACCTTTCATCTACTCCACACAAACGATTCGCGTCATTTGTGACTACCACATTGACAAGCAAATAACAGTGATGCCTCATATCCACTTCAGGGCACAACATATCATGTCTAACTCTACCTCAGAGACCAATTTGTCTCACAAACTGCTCGGCACGTATCAGACCCAGCATGCGCACTACTTGGCGGTGTTTTCCATTCACAATCTCACGTGTCCGAAAAATGTGAGTAATCATAGTGACAGCATACAAACTAGGTGTGAACTGTTACTACGCCCACCGAACGAAACGCTTCCTGATATAAATGAAGAATCCTGGGCAAAAGCACACATTACAACCCGCAATTTGTTAATAAGAATTTGGGCCAGCCCGTCCATCAAAACCCCATCGATTCAGACGGATGATTTGGAAACCACACTTTTGCTTCAGTCAGGACGTAGTTATCTGCTAACCGCCAGCAGATTTCTCCAGGAATTCGCACGTATTCCACTACTGGAAGGGTTGTTTCGATTGAAATTCTCGCACACTAAAGGCAAGCCACTTGGATGGTTTGGGGCTGTATCGATATACAATCATTCTCAAGGTCTATCTCATCATGCCTGTACGTTTGAATACGACTACTACTGGCAAGAAAATCGATTTGATCGATTAAGTGAAGTGGAACATTTAGCATACACGTGTATCCTACTACCGAATCTAGTAGCACTTTTGATTTACACGATCCATTCACCTGAAAC
>JTDE01001741.1:0-11622 GCA_014338405.1 Paragonimus skrjabini miyazakii | reverse complement strand
TGAAGAAAGTGGCACTGAGTTCATATCAGGCCTCCTATTGCAGGCATACAAAGAGTCATGCGTACAGAACAAACAAGCAGGAAAACACGGTTGCAGCCGGGATCCTTAGAGAAGCCACATGATCGCCGGTCACTACACTGTTTATCAAAGTGCTCAGCCAATCTGTCAAGTTGCCGCGACAGTCCGTAACTTTGTGAGCCATCTTTTTACATTTGGTCTCTAACAGCTTACCGACGATCAGTATAACCACGACTCAAGAACAGTACCCAACTATTTTTCAATAAAATGTCTTCAAAATCTCGTTGGCTTACTCGGATAAGTAAGTCTCGTGTAGTTGGAATTATAGGGTACAACCGAAGTTTGTTCACATTTCCTGCTGAATCAACAGAAATCAACTTTTATTACATCTGCAATGTTCTTTTGGGGTAGATCTGTACGTTCTTCGGACACAAGTTGAGCGACACACGTGCAACCAATGACACCAAGTATCGGAACAATATCAAGTCGCTGGAGGCGTGGTACTATTAATATAAACACGATCAAGTGCGAGAGCCAAACCTCAGTTCAGTTGTGTTTGCAGGATAGATTACAACGACTGAACACAGTAAGCCGGCAAGGGTTCAGGTACACGAAAACTGAAAACAGGCGGCCGACAGGCAAGGACGAACCGATGAAATGCGATCGGATCGGTGTTGCCTTCGGGTGGACTGATTAGTTAATGACAGTGTCACGGTGGCCCGTAAGAAGGCCGTATTCACAGGGCGGGGGGTTTGGCGATTGACAGACAACAACGAATGTGTGGGCAGGTGGGTGAAAATCACTGGCTGGGGGATACGAACTGGAGAATGTATACTTTGGATGCGGGTTGTGAGAATAATAATGATAAGCGATTACTCACATAGAGTCATGGAAAAGAGCAGGATCGACGGTAATTTTTCTTTCAGAAATGTCTTACAAGATCTCTTTTCAAAAGGTTGGCGTAGTTGTAGAGCTTTTTGCTCAATGCTCGTTCGAGTTATTCCACTTTTTTAAAACGGGAGGTTTAACTGTCGATGCTGTTTGATAGGTGTTTCGTGCAAATCGGTCGTTCAACTTCTAAACTGTTTGTGACTATGTGACCATGTGATTTCTAAGTAAACGATCACACAAGACGCATGAACAACGGCATGATATGAGTCACAATAGTTACTCTTACATGAAAGACAAGCTTTAATATAATGATAGAAGACATACGTCGCGAGATATTAACATTTCGTTTACTCTCTTCAGTCACGAACGTAAAACATTAGAATATACAGGTCTTCTATCGTCACTGATGAACTGGATCAAGAGAACGCAGTGTTTTTAATTTAATATAATGGTGTCACCGAAAAACGACAGCGATACGATCAATTTACCCCCATGATTCAGTTGTACGGGACGGTCTCCACCTGACGCACTGTTGTGGTCTGGACTGAAATGGACAACTCGACAGATAAGGTTTGGGACGTCCGTATAATTTTACTAACCGATTGCCATTCGCAATGCCTCGTGCCCTCACACCAAGCATATCGTCCGGTGGATTCTCTTTTAGGGTAGGACGACTGACTTGTGCGTTCATATCATCAGTAAGCACAAGGTCTGACTGCTAAGTTTGTTTCAGAATATAAACGAAGAGCATCGTTAGCGGTATTTTTGATAGTGTTTGGACCATTGTCCGTTGGAGCGTGTACAAATATGACGAATAAACAACAACTTTTTGGTCTATATCTAATGACTCTGACTGAAGTGCTAAGTTTGATGGCATCCAGACGACCATTCACTGGAATCCAATGGGAAATTTCTGCCTTGTTCTATAGCATAACTCAATTTCCACTCCAGCTTGATAACGACATTCAGTTACATCGTCACCATAGCAGCCATGAGCCTGACCAGAAGGTGCGGTGACTCGGGCCGCCGCTCACCTCAACAGTGACGTGGAATATCCTAGAAGAAAACGCTACTAAAAGAGTTGAAAAGCAATAAAAGTAGACTAAGCAGAAGAACTAGAAATTGTATGGATACAAGTACACCATTGACTACGACACACCGCCTTCTCGGATAGCGTCTCTAACCAGCGGTTTGAGTGATCACGAGGATCTCATCCAGACAGACGACATCTGCCTACATTGCCTAGTGGTGCCGATATTCCAAGATCCGTCGGGATATAGAAATGTGATCAACTCAGCCCCGACCGGATCGGAATCCTGCCTGTTCTTCGCGTACCTGACTTTTTCTAGGCTTAGTGAGCCGACGTAAAATGAGGCCAGTGAGTAACTTGAACGTAATAGACACCAAACTGAGTTATCTATGGTTGTTACACAGATTTCGGGGAGTTCAAGCGAAGGACAACGATAGGGACGTAATGGCACGTTTCAGAGATACGGCACGCATCCCATTCTAGACTAACGAGAGAGAGTGCTCTCCAGAGGACATTGGTTAGCTATTTGTCAGACAGTGTGGACGTTGGACTCACGAATGATTACCGTTTACCTTAGCCTCAACGGGCGAAATTAGCAGTACATGAGGAGGAAAGTAAAATATACGGACTGGTATGTCAGAGTAACAACTTCTGGTACTACCCCGCCGTTTATGCGGATTTGGGGTTTTGTGGGCGACCCCACCTGGAGCCTATGACTCAAAGGTCTGACCTGCGAGACAACAGAAAATTGTTTACTTGGGAGGTCTTAACTGAATTCAGAAAATCAGCGGCAGCGATTGTTTATAGCTGATCTACTTTGGGAAGACTGAGGAAATATCTAACGATTTTTCGCACTCTGTTGCCAGACTGCTAACCACTTTTGGACAGCCTCTCCTCAATACATCGCTATCAACCGATGCCACTGCTTCGTCGTCGTCACCATTCACTACAACGCGTTCGGGGCGTAGGGCACGCTAACTTATAGAGGATTTTCATTTTGGTACAACGCATTTTGCTTTGGAATCGAAAACATTAATACATTTATGAAAATTAAAACATTGCAAACGGCTTACCAAACACAAAAAATTGCAAACACTGAAAATGCCAGAGGCGCTTTCTTTGCATATCTTAGTTTTCCGCGCTTTTTCAGATAATTTTACCATTTATCCGTGTATTTAAACTCATTTCTTTTCGCTTCGCATTTTCGTGGACTCACCTACCTCCGGAGTAGATCAGACCTTGAAACTTAAACAGCGTCCGTGCATGCGGTGCGTCCTCTACCCTCAAGATCTCAATGCGTGAACGCTATCCACACTCGTTTCGACACCGTAGGAGGGTACATGAGAAGGAGCTCGCTAGGCACTGTTGACGTTAGTAATCCTCTATTTGCGACATTCGGGTATTGTGGTACAAATCACAAGCTGATCGCACGTCAGCTGGTGGGGCATGAATCATACCAGGTGAGTTAGTCATCATGTAGGTCGAAAGGTTGCGCTCAGTTTACCCTCCCGAAAGGTTGTGCAGTGACCCGAAGATAACCCTGGTCCACCTGCTGTACGATGTACAAAATTCTTCCTGAAGCACTTGTTCACAATATACAGAGAGTCGCAATGACTTTTACCTGCTACCGGCATGCTGCATGCGGTCACATTTGTTTGATTGCGTGCTTGTTGGCCCATACGCATCAATGGCGCCATACACACATCCGATTTGCCCGCGCACTCGACGACTGGATCCTGAACCTTATTGGCTACTCTCGCCTATTGGTGTCGTATAGTGTTTCATGAGATCTATCGTAACTTCTGCACAATATAGGTTGGGTCTCCCATTTATTTGTATTCTTTTATCGCGTCTGGTATTTAGTGCGTATACCTGGGAACCGGTAATTTGGTGCCCGTATGCACTAATATGCGACCCATAAATCGTTTACATTGTCATCAAAATTTCTTCGGCAGGAAAGGCCATCTTTTGGGGGTTAAGCCTTGAAGTTTGGGGCACGTTGAACAGCTTCCCATATTTTGTTGTTCTTCTTGCATACGGAAATTATTGCGCTCAAACAGCCAGACAAACTCTACATATTTTTTCCCACTGACCGGAATGACCCAAAGAGCTTTGTACACAATGCAGTTAAAAAAATGGGCAACGGATTAAACCATTTTGCATAACCTAACCATCATACTTGTTGGAAACTGAAGTTGTAGTCAATACACCTGTGAGCAAGTTTAATTGCCGACAACCCTTTTTGAGTATAGCCTGAGTTCAAACAATATCCAAAATAAAACGGGGAGCACCAGACCCATTAACAATACCCATATTATTTACTTACAAGATGAGCCAATGGTATCAGGCGTGAAGTAGGATATGTGGCATCAGAAAAGTCTACGAACCCACTGTTTCTACGCTTGATTTTGTTTTTCCCTCTCCTCGTTTTGACAGAACCAGTCAGGTGAATCTGGAACCTCACAGTCGATGCACTGAAGAATTTTGCCTATCACTGCAAAAAACCAAACTACAGGACTTAGCCTAATTGAACGCAACTATAAGCTGACCCATTCTGTGGAGTAAGATTAACTGAAAGACCACTACTGATTTTAACGAGACTTCCAAACAGAACTAATGAAATGAGGCGCAGACATGGAGTCTACCTGTAATTTACTAGTTGAAACTCAGAAGTCAGCTCAGGTTTCGATAGAAAACCCTGAGAACCAAACCAAAAGAATATATTGCAGTTATAATTTGATATATATCACAGGGTTGAATGAGTAATTCCGGAAAGTGTTTAACATAGATAGTGGGAGTTCATACCATCCTAATGACCGGTTGGTTGTGGGTATTTTTATAGAAATTGGTCCACAATTAAAGAAAGGAAGCAAATATTTCTTTGCTGTGATCTAGCACTTAGCAACGCGTTGAACACGAACCACACTGTTGTCGAGTAGTTCCATGAGCGACATACACGTATATACATATATGTATATATAGTGGTGTAGTCATATATATTACATAACACACTAGCGTCTACGGAATATGATGCAAATTGTCAATTAAAGTCCACAATTGCACTTTTCAAACTGCATTACAGGATAGTGTTAGAGACCTTGGTGTTCATGCTATTGCTCAGTGACCTACTGAACCGGTTTTGCTTTATAGATCAGAGACGGAAACCTCATGCAGACTCTCAAGATTCGATCATCATGGTCTCCGTCAATCTGCCTGCGTTAAACGAGCCGACTATGATCAACATGATATTCCGTCGGAACGTGTTTTGAAAATACACAAGTTCGTGACCGATAACCGATCTAGTGAAATTGTGCCGTCTTCACTAGCTTGGTAATGTACTTCGCATACCAACGGAGTGACTGACGCACCACGCATTGTTCAGTGTGGCTGCTGATGGCTGGAAGAAATCGTAGGTCGGTCAAGCGATGATGTGGTCACGGATATGAAAGCCTCGAGCGTCCCGCTGAGCAAGGTTGATAAATATCGTCTACCTGCTTGGAGAGTTTGCGACCATCCACGTGGCTGGTTGGAAACACTCTTTGATATGGCATTGTATCGTAATCAGTGGCGAACCTATATGCGATTGCTTTTGTTTGGTTTTCTTTCCGTTGTTTTTCTTTGATATGCATTCGTGGTTATTTATTAGTCTGCTACTTTGTGTGCTATTGTCAGGATCAGCGGCAGCCCGAGTCATAGTACCTGCGAGTGCGACTCAAAGTTGAACATGATGATGATGACGATGAACACGTTACAATCAAATACCATGATATTCACCGACAGCATGAAGGCCGGGAGGGTAATCATTTTGTATGAGGATTGCGAAATACACCAAATGGCCTTGGACTATATGTTTAACTGAACAGTTCAAAGAAGACTGCTACTACCTTTAGAGAAATGCAGACACCTAAGAAACACTAGGATGCTGGCGTCCGCCATGTTAGCAGGTAACTATTGACACAACGTAGGAACGAGTGAGACGTAGAGTTGTTAGTACCGCAACCCTTACGCGCACCCCTGTGTAGACGTAAAATGATGCTTGAAGACCTTTGTTGAACCTTTCTTAAAGCACCAAGAAAATCTGTTTCTTTGTTTTTCTCATAAAACGTTCCACCGAGAATGCAGTATGCTCGTGTGACCGTACTTTTTTTATACGCGAGATGGGGTTACTCAACTCAAGGTGTTACGACGAGAAGACACGCGCACGGTTGTTGGACCAAGCTGTATCTCTTATAAACAGAGGTTTGACCAAATAAACATATATAATCTTAGTTATTAGTGACTGTGGGGTTAAATTGTTGCTGTACGTCAAACTTTACAGCAAAGAGAGGGAGAGGGCTAAGGCAGATTTACCGTCGCTAAAGGAGAACACATTCGGTAGCCAACTATAACATAAACAGTCGCTAAAGACCAGGACATGAGGTCCGTCTCAGGAAAACTTCCACAGATGGAATGCATTACCACGGCATGTGATGCTGGAACCACATAAAATAGCGTCTAAGTGACTCCTGGATGCGCACCCGGTGAGTTGCTGGAAGATAGAGGGCACATGGCCTTAAATGTTTCTTTGAGAAAATGCTCAGTGAAGAGGCTCTTACAATTGGTTATCCTCCAATCTATGTGGGAAGTATGTTACCTGTTAAAATTGGATGCAGCCGAGAAACTGTATGAATCCTTTGATCGGTTTGTGAATTGCTTCATCACTGTTAAAACCACAATAGACGACCTCAATATAAAACATAATTTTCGTTGTTTCGTTCAGGATGAACCATCGTTAGTCAAGTGACGGTCTATTTTCGGCGACACATGTACAGCTGCTATGGTGTGCTTGTAAGGGAGTGCTCGCACGACTATATTGGTTATGCGCAATACACACGTACACTTGGTGCAACTGTTCTGACTGAACAAACCGTCTCAAAACAGGCTAGGTTGTGCGCTAACCTCCACTACGACCAGAAGGTATTTCTACTGGCTAATAGATAAAACTGGCAACATCGAACATCAAGTGTTGAGAAGACCGTTTTCACATTGGCGGACCAAACAATGAGACGAATCTTTTAACTGTCCGCTGAAGTGCACTGAACACTACCTACATAAAAATACTGCAATGTGGAAAGGAAATCTACTATCAAAGTGTGAGCCTTTGCTTTCAAGGGCTTCACATCAGGTTACAAACGAAATATTGTTTCGAAATAATCGTGGCCAGAGACCTGATTACGTTGAGTGATGATGGCAGGTGGACGATGTTTAACGTCGCTCTTGACCACTTGAGTAAGTGACTAATAACTACTGCAAATTGCCTCTGTATGCATATTACCTCCTCTTTTTAAGCACTATGTAGTACGTTTTGCGGTACTAAACTGCTGGTGACAGCTCTGATCAATTCAATCCTCTGAACTTCACCAGAAAGTATTGTGTTATCTCCTCATTACCTGGTATCACATGGCATGAGAAAGCGATTCTGAAAGAGGAAAAATGACTAAACTGCAGTGGCTCCAAGCCATCGATATGAAGAAGTTTCACTAAGTCAGTGTTTTACATATGCAATAAATTTCGGTGAAGGCGATAAAATCATTCTAGTTGTAACAGTCCGGAGTAGCAATATCTGCTGTATCAGTACGGTTTTCGAGTGGCAGAAAACAGGCAGTGCCTGATCTAAATCACGTTTTCATCTGACTTTACATTTTTGGTACTAGAATGTCTTACTATCCGACGTGTTGTGATGGTTTGTTAGGGATATAAAGATGCGGCAATCCAGTGGCAATTAACTCAACTGCACCAATAGTTGATTACCAATCTGTATCGCCATTTAACATTGTAAGTGCACGCGACCGACTAATTCAGTCCATTAGGAAGCATCTAGTTGCGGTGGTAAAGACAGCAGCCTTTAAGGGAGGTTACTGACCCCGTCAATGGGTTTACATAAATGGGGGTTTATGTTTTATTGTAAGTGACCAAACAAACCAAAAGATGTGTTGAAGCGCGTTTGAAACGTTCGTTTTTAGGATACAGCATGACAATCATTGCCGTTCATCCGCATGCATTCCAGGAATCCTAGGATGCACGATCAACTGGTCAAAAAGTCAGGTTGCACAACCTGCAGTTATCGGGTTGCGTATTATGCATACCAGCTGAGCTAGAAACACACTGCGCCTCAGTACTGAGGTCAGCAACAGTAATGTAAAATCGCGAGGCGGTCAAGGAAAGATGTGGCGCCTACGTGTGGATGGAAGGCAGAGTTTGGATTGAGTTTTGCACTGTGGGTCGTAGAAACGGCCAATTAATACAGAAAATGCGTATAACTTCTCGATATTCAACTACCGTGTTGTCCAAGATCAAATGTGACAGAAGCAATAGTCCGTCAGCCCAAAATTGTAAAATATGTGAAGTCGCAACCGCTGGCCGGAGTAATAATTCACGAGTATCGCTGGTTGGATCACGTACTCCGTACGTCGCAAGGTGAACAGTTAGTAATGTGGTTGTGAGCTGAGTCTTGAACTTTGAGCTGATCAGGATTGGCAGGTGCCATCTACCTGGTTGGGGAGTTCGCGACCATTTACATTGCTGGCTGGAAACACGCTCAGGTGTGGCAGTGTCGTGGTCGGCAGCGAAATTGAGTCTGAGACATTCTTTTTCCTTTCAAGGCTAGAATGTTTTCTGTTTGGTTCAGGACATGTTACGTTAAGTCGTGTTACGATCTCTATTCTCAACCGCCTTCCGACATTCCACGTCCAGTAAATTAGTATATGGGGAAACGACTCATTACAACATGTACTAAAGCATTTGTCACACTTCGCCAAATCAAAGGACTATGGTCAAGCAAGTGCATCTGCGCAAATGTTATTGCGTAGCCAGTCGTAACACACAGGCATACCAATCATTTTCTGACGAATGTTTCCACGAAATTTAATGCTGATTGTGCTTATAAGTAAACACAAGCTAATCAGCCGTACATTAATGTACACGTACACCGCGGTGTAATATTCAGATATGAGTACTGTAATAATGATGGAAAAAGTGTGCATTTATCACGCCTGATCGTGAAGGAAAGCTTAATTGTTTCACATGTTATTTGCAGATCCAGAAAGGTCACCGATTTGTTATTGATCCGTTTCTGGGTGGCACGGGACGAGGACTTTGGCCCGGGATAATCTTGAGTTGAGGAGGGTCGTCGGAGCATAGGCACAGAGTTGTTAAGTGAATGGAAGCAAAAAAGAAATGATATGGTGCAAGGATCCAGTTATCTACATCAGGCAATCGCAAGTGCGCTCAACACATGTACTCTCCCACAGGATATGCAACAGGACATACATACAAACACTCATCAAGCATAGTACACAAAACAGACATACCACAACATGCCAGCCATACTTATTTGTGCAGTTCCTTCTACACTGGTTGCCCTCCCTATCGGAAATTGTTTGGAAGAGCAAGCGGACCGAAAATATCCGAGGTTACCCTGAAATATTCCTCCAATCAGATCTTGAATACGTCAAGGATCGGGGCTGAGACGACCTCTTTTGGCAGGTTGCTCCAGAAGGGGACCACTCAGAGTGCAAAAGAATGACGCCGGCAAAGCAGACGGTAGCGTTGATGCTTAAGACTAAAATAATTCCCTCTTGAACTTGAATGTTCAGTTCTGGGTAGGATAGATAAAGAAGGATGATTGCAGTCGGTTAATATTTTGTAGGCTAATTTGGTGTCTCCTCTCATCTTTCGAAACTTGAGGGTAAACAGATTTAAACTCTGAAGTCTGCTCTGATAACTCAGGTACAGAAGGCCTCTCATTTGCTTTTTAGCTCTGCGTTGAACTTGTTCAAGCATTAAGACATCCTTACGGTGATTAGGGGAACAGGTTTGAATATTAACTTCTAGTAAATTTGCAAACTAGTGTGGACTAAATGAGAAGGAAGTTTGCTAGGGTTAGGCAGCCTAGGCTACGGTTGATGAATTTAGAGACACTAGTTGTCTTGCGTTCCGTCATCTTTCAGTTAACGCAGCGACTTAGATCCTGAGTGAAAATCGACCCTAAATCTTTCTCCTGTTCAAATACACAAAGTCTAAAGTCTCTAAAGATCGCACTGATGTGGTGAAGCCTCAAGACTTTACATTTCGTCGCATTCAGCGGTATTGCGTTAATCCTACACAAGTTACACAATGTGTCAAGATCTGATTGTAGTCTGGATTCATTGGAGGAGTCATGAATGACCCTCCAAAGTTTTGTGTCGTCTGCGTACAACAGAACGCTCGAAGACAAAAGCGACGGTATTTCATTGACGTATAGGGTAAACAGCAACGGTTCTAAAATTGACCCTTGCAGTACCCCCACACTAGGCATTTCAAATTGTTGAATAGGTGTCATTAATTCGGACAGAGAAGGTATACGTCCACTCAAATATGCCGCCAACCACCGTAGCAGTTTCCCTCCAACTCCGTACCATTGCAGTTTTGAAAGCAATATGTCGTGGTCAATCCTGTCAAAAACTTTAGAGAAGGCTAGCAGGATAATATCTACTCGGTCCCCTGAATCTATTGCTTTAGTCCATTACTCTTGAGCAATTATTAGGTTGGTAACGCACGAACGTCCCTGTCTGAAACCGTGCGGTTGAGGGGTTACCATTCTGTGTATGTAGAGATTTTGTCGGACGGCGTCATCAATAACGCTTTTCATTACCTTTGAACAAATAGTGATGAGGGGAATGGGTCTGAAGTTGGAAGGAAAGTTACGCGGACCGCCCTTGTGGAGCGGCATCACTTCACATTGTTGCAACAATGTGAAGTGATGCTGCTTTATCATGATAAAGCTGATTATTATCAGTGGGCTAGCCCACTACACCCTACAGATGTTGACCATGTGCACAAATGAACTGATAGAGAATTCTCGCTCAGTAAGTTATTAAAAACTTACCAAATTCATTGGATCATGCACATGGGCTACACGTTGTTCTGGGGGGAAATAACGACACCAGTGATTAGATCGATTCAGCTCCAGTTCTTGTTCCTGGGAATTGACATATTCATCAAGATGTAGATATCTTGATTGTGGCGCCTTCATATAATAACTCGGCCCTTTCCAGTGGTGTGAAACCGCGCCTCTTGTATGATGATACTCATGGAAAGTACCCTGATTTTGGATGCCGGATATAAATTCCTTCTTTCCTTTTAAAACAATAACGCCTTCTACAGGACAAATTACTTGTGGGTTCGTCATCTGTCAATAGCATCGCCGTACCGTTGAAGAACGCGCCGTCTGGAACGCATTCTAGTTACCCAATGACCTTGTAATCTAACCAACCAAAACGAATTTTTTCAGCTACTTGTTCACGGGTTCAAGGCTCAAGTCACTCGGATCCAGTGAGTTTGTCTGTTCCGATGTCAGTGGCTTTTCTGTTAACCTAAAAGGTAGCCACTTAAAACAGGGTGTAGTGTAGTGGATCTAAACGCTATATGCAGTTCAAGTGTGAACACTAAATCAAAAGGTGATACAAAATGGAAACAACTGACTCACAGTAGTTCGTGAAGGTGCGTCGTTTAGAGTTCCACCACACGGAATGAAGTATTCAGTCGATACGATCCGTTGTATAGATCCCAGGTAAATTTAGAGGTCACAACGAAGATGATTACGACGACCGATGAGTTTGCAAATGTGCTGAAATAAATGCGATTCCGTTAGCCGTTAACTCTCC
>JTDE01001740.1:98348-108770 GCA_014338405.1 Paragonimus skrjabini miyazakii | reverse complement strand
AACTGATATAACCTACTTGACCCTAATGTATTCGTTGTCTCTTGACCAACGGTGCACTATGAGTACGCTGGTGACTTACTGAGCCAAAACGGCCAGCGCATTCACGGCCGCACACATCGCAACGCCATATAGTCATGTCATCACGACCTATGGCACCGATGGTTCCCTTGCGTACCGCGTGCTTCCGTCCACGGTCGCGCACTAATTGCTCGTTGAACTTGCGGACGCCCGTTCGCATCATATTTTACTAGACAGTCCGGTTCAACGTTCCCAGTATCTAAAATCAATGTTACCACGCGGAAGATCTACCCGGATAACATCCTGATATCTCCGCTTACGACCACCAAGATTTCGCTTGCCTGGTTTCAGTTGTCCGTACAGCAGCTGTTTCGGAATACGGTCTTTTTCCATCCGATGATCGTGACCTAGCCAACGAAGCTGTTTCAGTATCAGCATGGTTTCCATTCCGTCCATGTCCGCTCCCCGCAGCACATCAGTGTTCGGAACTATGTCCGACCATCGATTACTAAAGGTGCGTCTTAGACATTGCAAATGGAAACGGCCCAGATAGCGCAGCTTCCGTTTATTCGATGTCCATGCTTCACTGCCGTAAAGCAGTACTGACAGTACCGTGGAGCGATAAACACAGTGCTTAGTGGCCGTCTTCAGGCTGTAGTTCTTCCAGACACGTCTTTCAATACATCCGCAAGCAGCACTAACTTTTGCCACGCAAGCCCGTAACCCGCAGTCCACGGATAGATCGGTGGACATATTGCTGCCCAAGTAGCAGAAATCTGTGCAGCTTTCGACAACATCTCCATTGATGCGAATCTGGGGTGAAGGTGCACAGACAGCACCTCCACCCGGAAAAGACTTAAAGAGAGAAAATGTCTTACCTGAGTTGATATCTAATCCAAACTTAGATGCCGTGGTCGCAAACGCCGTGGTCAGTTGCTGCAGTTCGTCCTCGCTATGTGCAAACAGCGCGCTGTCATCTGCAAACAAAAGTATGCGCATCATTGAAGTATGTAACCGGGTTGGGGCGTTGAAACGTCGAATATTCACTAGGCGCTCATCCGTCCGGCACTCTAGGTCAACGCAGTCCTCTTCAAAATCTTGAAAAGTAACTGTTAGCATGCCAGTCAGATATAAACTAAATAGGGTTGCGGCTAGGTCACAACCCTACTACACGCCACTGGCAATGTCAAAATCCTCAGAGGTAGATCAACACGAGTGTACTTTCGCCTTCATGTCAACATTCGAATCGAACTGACCAACTCACTCGGACAACCCAACTCACCAAGCACCGACCACAGCGTCTTAACGACTCACGGACTCAAAGGCCTTGGTGGAGTCTACGAAGAGGGCATACTAAGGCTGGTTGCGTTCCGGGCACTTCTGAAACTGCCTAGCAGCAAACACCAAGACAATCGTGCTGCCACTCGTCCGAAATCCACACTGCCCCTCAGGAGCATTGACTTTAAAACGTTCGCATTCAGCCGACTCAGGAAGATTCTTGCAACCACTTTACCTGCGCAGTTCAGCAGATTGACGCCCCGATATGTATTGGGGCATTGCTCGCTGCCCTTACCTCCAAATAAAGGTAGTATCAGAGCATCCTAAAAACCGCGTGGCATTTATTTCTGCTGCCAGGTGGAGCGAACCAGCCGGAACAAAACACGGTACTGCGCCTGTCCGCCATTCTTCAGGATTTCACCCGGCAATCCATCCTCGTCTGCAGCCTTTCCATTGCGCGGTTGTCTGATCTTTCTTTGCACCTCTACCGAATCCTGGGCGGGAGCAGGTGAAGGCTGTTCACGGCCACTTAGTCAATGGTAGCACGACGGTTTAGTAGGCTACCAAAGTGTTTGCGCCAGACTCCCATGATATCTTGTGGCTGAGCACACGAAGAGCAGGTGTCCACGTCAACCAGTGCTTTAGTAGACTGGACGGTTGAACTGAAAATCGCCTTAGGCGAATTGTAAAACTGCTTGTGATGTCCGCAATTTGCGTAGCCCTGCATCCGCTCGCCTCGCTTCCTCTATCAGTCATCCTTGATCCCGAGAACACTTCTGGCCAGTTGACAGCGAATACTCCGGTATTTCTCCCTCTTGCCTTCATTGTCCAGGTCCATTGTGGAAGCAGCCAACGCTGCATATTTCCTCTCGTGCGAAGTTGTTGATAGCTATGTTTTCGTCATCTAATTAACCCGGACGTTTCTGGCGTTCAACACCGCTCGTCTCGATGGCTGATGTCGTGTTACTGATGCTCCAGTGACCATTGTCCGCTCTGGGATTATTGCTGGTGGGGTCATCAGGGTAAGGGAAGGTGGATAGTTTGACAGTTGCATATCTTCTATCCACCCCTGCTGCAAACAGCAGATAGAGCGACCCGGTTGATCCTGTGCGATGGCCGATGCAGTATGGTATTTCGTTTGCGTTGTATAATCATGGTTTGTATGGGTTTTGGATATTGCAGGACCGCCCAGACCTAAACAGGGGAGAGATTAGAGCCCTCAACAGAAAGTTTTGGTTCAAAAGCTTGTACCGCAAGGCAGTGGTTGGTTGGTTGGCGGCATCTGAAACGGATTAGCCTGTCACAGTGACCGAAGCCAAAGGACGCCTGGGCTTTAAACCATCACCCCAAGTGGCTTGCGCTGCATAACTTACGGTTCCACTCACACACCACGTATCCGGTGTAAACCCGAAGGAATAAGACCAGTAGTAGAAGTAGAATGGATATGCTGATATGACCTACCTGAGCCTAACGTACTCGTTGTCTCTTCGCCGACGGTGCACTATGAATACGCTGGTGACCTACTAAGCCAAAACGGCCAGCGCATTCGCGGCCGCACACATCGCAACGCCATATAGTCAAGTCACCACGACCTATGGCACCGATGGTTCCTTTGCGTACCGCGCGCTTTCGTTCTTGGCCGCGCCATAACTGCTCGTTGAACTCGCGGACGCCCGCCCGAATCGTATTCCTCCAAGCAGTCCGGTGCGTTGCTAAGTCTTCCCAACATCTAGAATCAATTTTACAACGTGAAAGACTTACCTGCACAGCATCCTGGTATCTCATCTTCTGACCACCAAGATTTCGCTTACCTGATCTCAGTTGTCCATACAGCACCTTTTTCGGGATACGGTCATCGTCCATCCGACGTACGTGGTACGCACATGAACACACACAATCGCAACAACATCGGCCAAATTGCACTAGTTACGCAAGGCACGAAAGTCACACACTTATTAAAGTCACACATTAAGACCGATACTACTGCAGGGAATAACAAGTCACACAGAGTCGGACCAGGAGAGAACAAACATCAAATCGAAAAGTAACACAACACACCGGTATCATCCACAACCAGCTTAACTGTATCTTTTTCTGGCTGCTGCCCTTTAGCCAATCTGACATGGTTGAACCTGCAAGGGCCGACGTCCCAGTCAGTATAGCCCGCCGGTTTAAAGCAGCACACGAGCCTGACCACCAAGCCAAGGTAGCAGAACAGGTCAGGACACACACACACACAGATCGAATTACTCAACTAAGAGCTCACAAGTCCGACTTGCCTTTGGTGAACTAAAAGTATCCATTCTAAACTCTCATTAGGAACACCTACACTGACAGACCGTACAGTCCTAGAGAAGTCAGCTCGCGAGAAAACACGATAATTATAAGTAGTATGTTACGCTCCCACCTCGCCTTGCCCAGTTTGATCAGTACTCACATATATCAACATGTTATCCTAGTTCGTAATCACTTAACCACATCCCGCATGATGCAAATGTTCTGTGTCGACCCAAACCAAACGGCCTTCACACCCTGCATATATCGTTTCTCGGGATGAACCAGGTTTCCAGAGAACAAAGCACCTCAATCTGGACAACATTTTTGAACGAGTTGTTCACGCCGATCTCGATAATGCAACAAGTTGCCCTCATTATGGATGAAATGGTCAACTAAGACATGTTGACAGAAGGTGGAATGATACGGCTCAGTAACGAGACCACAAAAGTGAGAGGTGTCGAGCGCCGCCTATCGTTCTCACAGCAAGACGTCACGCCAGAGTCCAAGAATGGCGCCATAATGTTAAGAACACAGCATGATGTGCCTCAGATTTTGCGAAGGAATTGTTAAGCTTTGATATGTTTTTTAGTTATTTGTAAATTTGCTTCATTAGTGATTGCAGCTTTTTATCATCTATCGTTTGATGAAAGATCTTCGCGTTGGCACAGTGCGTTAGGAACACGTATCTACTTTGTCTATTTACGCTCACGGGTGCATGCTGGTTCCCAGTGCTTTTCAAGCGCCGAATCGCTTACACAGGCTTGTGGGCAGTCAGGTGTTATCGATCGTCGACCGTGGAGACCAAAACACTGGGTCGATTTCACCGAGTAACTTTACTGGAAATGCGCGTACAACAGCCCGCCCACCCTACTCAAAGCTAGCTAATCTGGCTGTGATTTCGGTCGTGTTGTGCCCGTTCGCCTATCCGACTCGGTTGTAGGGCATGGCCGTTCGGTGAGCCCTTCGATCTAAGCTCCGGATTTTGGTGCCGGGTTAGAGTTGCGTGGTCCATCGTGTACGTTGCCATGGTATTACATAAAACGGAGCGGTACTCATCCTTTCTTGTCATACGCCTTCGAGCTTACGAGCGACGCGAAAGGAAGTGCCGATTTTCCAGTCCGGTCCACTCGTGTTGATCCGTGTATGCTGACGTTTTTAGGTTTCACTCATCGTGCTAGTCCAATCTGTACACGGAGGCCTCATGTGTAGCTTTATTTTCATCGTTCTTATTCAATATTGACATTCTTAACTCGCCTTTGGTGCCCTGAATAGAAGCACATTTTCATTTGTTCATTGAAGTTAGCCAGATTTTGTACACAGCATAAACCTACAAAACCCACCAGTGTATGACATGAAAAACCAACAGTAGCTGGATTGCATGATCCCCACCAACTATTGGATGTCTCACATCATTAGCAAACTTGAGCAAGATTTAGCCTTCTCAGGTTGTTTTCAAGGACGGAAGATGTTCTGAAGGTTGTGTCTAATCCCTAAAACGCCCCGAATTTTAAGTTGTACTTCAATGGCTATCACCTATACGGCTGCGGGTTTAAACTTGGCCACGTTCTTCGCTTCCGGTTTAGTCTGGTGATTCAGATTACCACAGGATATAAGGGACTTTTGGCGTTATTATAATGAATGTAGTTCATTCTGTTAAACTGATTAGGCTACTCACAAATAACATGTCTCGAACTCCTGATTTTCACATTTTTCACGTGCCTGTTCATTACTTCTTTCAATTGCAGCAATTCCGTCCAATGCTGAGTTTCTGGGCGAGTTGGGTTTGCGAACTCAAAACACCCTGTTCATTTTGCCCACGGTTACTCAGTACGGCCTAGATATTAACATGGATATTGGGTCTGCACCAGCGATACCTTTACAGATGTCTCGAACGTCTCATGGATCGAGCGCAGGACAACCTGTGGCGGCTCATTCAGTTCCAACCATAGCCGCCACGTTTTACACACCGACTCCTCATGGCCTCCCAGTGTCAACCACTGCTTCGCCCTCGACAGGGACCAGCGGCACCAGTGTGCCTCCGACTCGATCTCTTTTTTCACTTGATCAGCGTGGTAGCACCATGGCCGCATCCCTACCACACGTAACCTACACAACAGACGCATTAACTCAACCCGATGAGGAGAGAAAAAGTTTGCCACCGTCTAACGGGGATCCGGATCCACGAACCTACCCATTCGATCAAGCAGAATCGTGGTTGACCGGAGCAGCCAGGTTGACTCGTGTAACTTCAGCATCTGCGGTAACCATACCATCTAGGCCCCTTTTAATTTTTTTACTAGACGAAAAAAATGTCAATACTGGTTTGCCAGAATGTTTTTTCGAGTTTCATAATTTGTCAACACACACGTAAAATCAAATAATGAAGCTTGAGGTTATGCACCGATTTTCATCAATTAGTTCGGGACCGAAATACATGTAACCTGACAGCATTATCTGCATGCATGCTTTATTTTCCGTAGTCAAAAACGGATCGATCCAAGGCACTTGAAATACAAATGTTAAACCAAGAAAACAATAAGCATGATCAATTAATTAAATGTGACTATCGGTTGTTTGTTGGAATGAGGAGCCAGTAACAGACTGCTGTCAAAAAGGCGCATCATTGATGACGTGAGTGTGATTTGTTTGGTTTGTGTGGGTACGTCTGTCTTATGACCTTTACGTATTGGTTGCGTCCGTACGACGCATAAGTTTCACCGATAACGCTTTCAAATACCTCACGACTGACTTCATTCCTGTCTGAACTCATCTAGTATAGAGAACGTTGATACAGCGATTTGAGCCTCTAGACTTGCTGCTACTAGCCGGAACGCTGTTTCATTGAAGATCGTCTGACCTATGAGTGTCACTTAATTGCAAAGCAATAAAACTGGTTGATTTGTTTTATTGACACCTCCTTGGTGAGCTCAGTTCTGACCATCTCATATTGGTGAAACCGGTTGTATTGAGTGTCGTTTTGTGAGTGTATGTTACGGTACAATTTCATCACTATTTTTTGTCACCAATTTTATTCTTTGACAATCTCTGTCACTTTGCTCTTTATAGTTGCCATATTATTAATGATTAGTTTGGCTAATTCGATTATTTAGAAGAGATCCAATGTAAAACTCAGTGCTTCTGCTACATTTGAATCAGCAACAGAAACAACATGTCCGAAAGCAGAAGCTGTTATGCCAGCCGAAATACGCAACTACGACCGGAACGTAGAATTTTCACATTTGTCCAACCATTCTGCTGTCTCACATGGAAGCCACCAAATGATTCGGGAGATCGACCGCCCCGGTAGCATTTCTCAAGCATTTCACGATGATATCTACTAACGCCAATATTGTGCAATGAAACACAAGTGTAGTATAATTGATTAGAAGCACCGCACTTTATTTTTACAAGCGAAGCCAATCATAAGTTTCTTGTTCAGACAAAAAGTCTTGACAATAACCACTGAAGTACTTCGGACTGTTATTCCAACAGGATTGCAAGTATTTCCCTTAATGTACGTAAGCATCTGATATGGTGATTCTACGGCAAACATGATGCACTTTTAAGCTTTCAGCCACAGTTTGTTTCGATTACCTCGGCAGAGAATGCAGCATCTATTTCAGTTATTGTCATTTCGTTTGATAAAGCTGCTAATTTTGCGAATATCTAAATGTGGAAACATTTGCGCTTTGGCCGGGTTTGAACAAGTAAACTTACTAGCCTATGCAGCAGATCATGTACCAGCTAGTTAAGATAGCCCTTCCGGACGCATAGAAACGTCACACTAATTAAACAGATTCTGTAGATTTTAAATTTTACAAATGGAAGGCTGTTCTCTTTTTTCGTCGGTACACGCTTTTTAAATACTGTAATTGAGTAGGATTTATTTCTTAAATATGAACTTAGATATTAATGGAATTGTTGCTGTCTTAGTGTCACTGATTCCTCCCAGTGTTCCATCACCGAATTTTTAATCGAAACGGAGAGAAAACCTACCGCGAGCTGTCAACATTTGGGTTTATACTGATCAATCGCTAACGTGAAATCAGCAAATTGCATACAAATTGCACATAGGAACAACCAGTGAACTGATCAACCTAACGGTTTTTAGCTGTCGTGCACTAGTGATGCGATCAGATCCATAGTAAATGAATCGGACTGCATCAGCACCGTGTGCACGTAATGAACTGGCCGATATTGTCTGATTAGCATTTCCGCACTAATCGCCGGCAGAATCTAGTTACGTAACAAGCCATTGAACGATTTGAACTGGACAACATGGTGATCGATTGCTGGGATGTGTTTGACGATCGGCAAAACCATGGAAATGATTGCATCACTAGTGCGCGAAATATTGACGCCATTTGGTTGATCCGTCCACTTGTTGGCGCTTTGCGTAGTTCAGAAACACCTTGTTAGTTTTACGTTAGTAAGTCGAAATATCAACGTTTCGTAACTTATCTTCTATCCGATTTCATTAAATGGGTAAAAGGAACTCAACGTTTTAACCTTTTCTGGGCCGAAATACCCTTACTTCTCTGCAGTCATCGTTGTATATCGTTTATAAGTAGAGTTGATATTATTTGCTTACATAACGGTATGGTTACACCGTCGTTTCCACTTAAAGACCACAGCTTTTACAGCTCTTGGTACTCTCTTTCTATGCCCTGTGTATCGTTCTTGGCTACTTGTTGTCATTTTTAACTAGACCATCACTCGTTTTTCCAGATTTCGTCTTGTTCGTACCGGTTCACTTTTTTTCTCGTTTTTATAGGCGTTCCGACGCACTTTATTGCTTGGCTAACAGAGTGATAGTAATACTTTAGCGGTGTTTGAGCGAGCCGATAAATCTATGAACCAACTAGAATTTTGCATACACAAGAACTGACAGACAACTCTTTGAATAACTTGAATATTTGCACAGAGCAGTGAGAAGCCAGAAACGGTGGCAGCTGTCAGTGTTTTACGTTGACTTTCCAATACCAAGATGCACAAGCTGGACAGTATTTCAGACTAGCAGGATCAACATATGGCAAGGGAGTGAAATTAGAAACAAATTGGATGGAGAACACATGTTCTACTCTACTGACTTCACAGAAGCCTAACGCTTACTGACGCTTTTACCAAACATCCTTTATGATTTTTATTGTTATGTGTTCTATTCTTCCATATATTAATCGCGTATACTTCGTGCAATTGTAAAGTCTGACGAGAACGGCCGAAAATACGATTGTGTCGCATCATGTTACATCATACATCCCATGTTTCAACCAGGCTGTTGCGAGTGACCAGCACAAGTCGACAGTGTGTGTATCTGTACAGAGGCAATTGTACATACGCTTAATCATGCATAAATCTAATAACGAAACACAAACGTACTGTCCTTATTTGCCTTTTACACTTCGTCACTTACCTCACTCCACTGGTCTTGTATAAGGTCTATATTACTGTTATTTGGTATTAAAGAATTGATCGAAACTGTTCAAATCTATCGGTCTTCCCATACCTGTGTTCAGATTTCTGAACTAGAATCAATTTCAAATATTTGCAAAGATGGACATCAGAAAGACTATTATTAATGAATTCACTGCTGTACTAATTGAACATCATTATGGTAACTTTCGCATTCATACTGACTGCCCGCTTCGAACAAAAATCACCAGCAGATTTGTGCAACACTCACTGATCAAAACCTATTCATAGCGGTCTTCCTATACTGCAGTGGAATTCCACTTTCGGTCCACCTGCCCGTAAGATCATTGATTGCTTTATTACACAGCGGACTTCATTACTATGATTCATTTGATAGCCCTCTACCTAAAACTTACTGCTTTTTACCCAGAATAATTGTATTAGATAAATAACTACTTTGAAAGTGGCCTGCAATACACGCTTTGATAGTCGATAAGTTGCTTGGGAAACATAGTGGTTATATTGCGAACCGTGTCTAATCCCAAAGAATGAGGGACAAACACACATATTATCGACGCACAGTTGTCTTTCAGACAGTCGATAGTGTGTGGACTTGTGTGTGCTGTACGGTAGCGCACGGTGAAAAGACCGCTGAAGTGTCCACCTACATACCTATGTATGTACGTACCGTAAACTGACTGTGTAGGTACAATCAGGTGGACTGTATCTACCGCCCAACACGCAACTGGACGTCAGATCGGTCTGGATTGGTCAGGTTCGTGATTAAAAGTTTGTTTTCTGATTTATTCCACAGTTTTTTTCTTCCAAATTATCTCTTGCGGTGTTTCGTTCTTGCTGACTTTCGCTGAATTTCGCTGATGTTGCTACTCCGAAACGACTGAAAGTAGTAGCCCTATTGGTCAACCTGTCAATGGACTGAATGACAATAACAACTTACAGCGAGTTAGTTGTGCATTAATTTGATTTTAGTTTGGGTGTTCCGGTCATTTTTGTTTTTAAGCCAGATTAGGTTCGCTTTGTATTAAGAATTTCTAATCAGTTAGGTATGAGCAGATAGCTCGGGTGGATTCGATTGGCATCGGGTACCTTTCAATCCAACCTATCAGTCGTCATACACTACACACACTTTTGTCTTTGGTTTTGCGCATCTCTTAGGTAAACTAGCCTGATCTACTGCTCTCAAGTTCAAGTAGTTCGTTTCTGAAGTTATTTAGTTCATATAGGGGGATTGTCCTACGTTAAAAATTGTGTTTTATTAAGACAACCGGCATCGATCACCTGTTGCTTCTGATTATTTCTGAAGTTAGTCATTTTTTTTCAAACTGCTCTAGGTTACGAGCAGAACATAATCTGCATGACGTCTGTTTCACTGGGCTATCCAAAATGAAACGTATTTTTAGCCTTTCCGTTTTCAGG
>JTDE01001740.1:60356-98248 GCA_014338405.1 Paragonimus skrjabini miyazakii | reverse complement strand
CGTTTTCAGGTCACACACAACAAACACGATAAGCGGATTATTTGTGGTCACTTTTCGTCCGTAGTTGTAGAACTTCTTTTTCGTGAGTGTGTAGTTTACTAATTCTTGAATTATGTCTTATTTTCTCTACCCCGTATGTCTGCAGTACTCTGATCCTTTGATGTCCAGTCGATCAGCTTGTCAAATGCCCGTTTGTAACAGTGTCACAACTGTCACATATTCATTCGGTTCGTTCGCTCACTACGTCGGCGGTCCATCACAGTCCACACATACAGCAAAAGAGGCAGTACAGTCATTGCCCGTCGATCAGTGGAGTAGCAGTAGCGGTTCGGAGAGCACAACCGGAGTGATCCTTCGACCAGATCCGGCTCAAAAAAGCACGATCACCACTAGTGTGACAACTGTAACCACAATAACATCGACAAAGCCTACTAGTAGAGCTAATCCCTCCCTCAATAGGCAGCATAGAGCAGGCTGTCCACACTCATTAGCTTTCGCGGCGACTCCACCTGAACAGTTTACTGCAACGCAAACTTCGTTAAGCAGTGCACTACCGGCTCTTCCGCTGAACACGCTGCCTGCCAGACAATCGTATCATAAACATACGCAGTCTCATAGCTGCAGCCACGGCGGGCGCAATCTTTCATATTCAATTCCTTGTGGTGTACATCTGAGTGGCCTAGAGGGTTCACACGAGTTGTTTCGAGGTGGTAAGACAAAATCGTCTGGCGCAATTCCTCCTGGCGAAAAACAATCTTCGCAATCTCGAAACCCCGAAAAGGTTGATCGAACAGCCCCCTCGGACATCAGTCAGCCTCTAAACTGTATTCATTCCCACCAGCCAACTTCTGCGGGTCAATTGGTGCACCCGGAACTGGTCATGATGGGTGGCGTACGTGCGGCGGCAGACATGCTTGAAGAGGTACCATATGTTGTTCTTCGTCGTCCCAGGTCTGTGGATGTCAAACAATACCAACTCCATCTTCAGCGGCAACAACAACAGGCAGCAGCATTGGTCGCTGCAGGTTATTCTTTTCATCCAGGTGCACCATTTTATGGTGAACAAACTGCATATCCCAGCCACCACTTTGGTCATAGAATGCCAATGTTTGCTCATCAGTTCGCCTATCAAAAGCCGTTCATGCCACCCTGTCATCAACAAGATCGACACCACCGTCATCATCATCACATATCAAGTAAAGCGTTGGATGAGTCCAAGTACGATAAGGTTTCCGCTTCGTCTTCAAAACGCCTATCGTCCATGACGCCAGTGAGGTCCGCGGCCAGAACGGACGGTGTGTGCAGAGATCCAGTGCGGCCTAGCTTCAAAGAGCATGAACACTCACAACGTGATACCAACTATCCCACGGAATTCGATTTATACGCCCAACCGGCTCTTATTCCTTATGCAGAGCGGGAGAAATGCAAAGCCAGAAGGAGACATCCGAAAACGTATGTCGCCTAATGAATCTTTTACGTATATTTCAGACATTCTTTGTAATTATAAGCCTCAAACATAAGATTATAACAAAGCTGGCACATGTGGTTTGTTGAAATACTTCTGTTTGCGATTGTACTTGTAAATATAAGCTGAGTTAATCTAAAAGATATCGCATGACTTGATAGATTCATGTGTAACCATATCCTGCGGCTACAACAAATAAAGTTTTTGTGATTTCGTGCTCTTCACGCCTTAGCGCGCTTATCACCAATTACTCCGGACTTTGCGCGTAGCATAAATGATGTTGTATCACGGTGGTGAAGTTAGCATGGCTTTACGTCTATACGTATACGCAGAAATATATTTCACTAAAATCCATGGTCCCAACACGATCACTGTAAGTACGCACGACATTCAGTCCGACCAACATGCACCAGACCATCGTGCATGCGCCAAGTGACATCCAACTCACGGCCACTTTCTATAATTCTTACGTAATTTATGTTAAACAAGGTCAATGCGTATGTGGATTTCAGCGCATTTCTAATTCAGTGCATTGACGATGATGATCACATGTAATCATTTCCCTCATGTAGTTTGCAGGAAAAAGTTAAAGTTTGGTTAACAAATGCATTATGTGTTGACAAGGAAATTGTGGTTAGATGGGCACTACTGTTTCAAGCATCCCTGCAGAAGTGTCCAACTTAAGCTTACCCATAGCAAAGGAGAAGAATGTTCCCTTAAGACAACCAACTGGAAATCCTTTTCTCCATATCATTCTTTAGACCAGCTTACTGACTTCTCATTTGCTTTAAGAGCCTAAAGCCTAAGCATACTTTTAATTGAATTGCAAGATCATACACAGATTTTCCAACGAAGTTTTACCTTCGAATAGTTTTCCTGTTAGTATCACTCAGTTTGCCAAAATCAGCTATAATGTTAATTAAACTGAATAATTGGAATTATGGTCGTTTGCGAGGCTGACGGGTAATGGTAGGGAGGAGGCTGCGGATATCGTTATATGAACTGTGGAGAAGGCAGTTTCAGATACAATATAACTGACACATCATCATCATCATTGACAGCAATACATCAGCGGTTCTGACATTTTTGGGGACTGATCTAAAGTGATTGATGCGGGTGGATTTTACTCTACTCTTTCTCCGTAATTCGCATAAAATTCTCAGTTATGCTAGTGTGTAACTTTCATGGATAATGGACTTACATGTTGCAATCGGAACACGCTATTAAAATTGTGAAGACAAGACTGACCATCAGCACTGCACCTCACAGTACACCCGTGAAAATATCTCAGAATTCACCCTCGAGTGTGTACCGATCCACCGCTGAGTTGAACAGTACCAACTGTGAATCGGTTTCTCACAGTCTTTACTTCATAACCAAGCTATCTGAAGTCAGTTTCATTAATGAAGTCATTCATCCGTTGATATAAAAACTCTCTAGCGTACACGTCATCGTTGCTAACTCGAACTCCAGGTTTCTATGTTGTCAGGTCGAAAACAAGAATGAATCGCTTGGCACGAAATTCAAATTGGTGTTTCCTTTAACAATTTAAGTAACTCGTTTTCCCCATCACCAACAAATTCACGGTAGCGGTTAATCTTATTTTTTGATTGGCTGGTGTACATCGACGACAATTTCTGTTGTAGCAGCTCATGCGTGCGCTCTGACTGACTGACATCAAGCACAGTAAGAATTCGATGTACTTTTGATTCCTATCGTTCAGCTCAGTTTGCGGCACAGCAATACGTGAATTACATCAGAATAACATTGGAATGCTGTCCTTCGCAAGCTGGATGCTACATGTTTCGTTATACACGGGCTAAACTGTAAAACTGCGCTATCTGCAAGTCTAAACGATCGATAAATTGATTGTGTTCAGGTGATATTGGTCACGTGGTTGGTTGGTTGATTGGTTGTGCGTCTTTATACAGTGACTAAAACTTAACACAACGAAAAGTCTAGTCAGCGCGTCCTTTGGAACACCATACTACAATATGGATTGAAGTGCCCTGACGGGACGCAATAAACCAGTCTGACATTTTAGGACCGTTGCGAGATACCCCAAACTTCAAACAATGGATATTTTGTAATTATGACGGTATACAAAAGGTCTGCCATCAGTATTGACACATGAAACGCCAAGAATACTGATGTCAGTATAAGTGTGAGGCGAAGTAAACATACTTCATTGATTCCTGAAGTGGACTTTAAGGCTGCTTTGTTATTTTCTAATGGTCCTGTTCTCTGGACAACAGATTCAAGAATAAGTCTCGATGGGGTCCGTCTGTTGTTGTTGTTGTTGTTGTTGTGGTGGTGGTGGTGAATGAATTCGTTAACACCACTTTTGTTAACCTGATTTCTGAAGTAAAGCTATCGATCAAAGCTAATACGTTAAGGTTTAGTTCGATGTGATATAGTGCAATAACCAAGTTTTTTCTTTTTATGCATTTATGAATTCTTTCAACTGAAGTATTGATCCAGGGATAAAGGGACCCCAAAATGTTAATTTGGCAACTGTCACAAACGTATTCAAACTCACGTCTTTTAGAAGGAGCTCAGTTGTGTAAATCTTGACCGGCTAGATTCGAATCAGCGGCAGGACTAACTTATCTGTATGTGACAGTTGTGACAGTTGTACCACGAACCTACGTCGAATGGTGTGAAGTTCAACATTTGCATTAAGTTATACAAGTGAGAAATTCAGCCGGGGCAGTCTGTCTCCTGGATCGTTTGTTGCAGTCCATATGGTATAATGGGTCAGTAAGATGACTGTGACCAAATGTGAAATTTTTTCAACTTTTGACGCAGTGTCGTAGCTCAGCTATCACATCGCGTGCCGCGTAATGGCGCACTGTACCCGTCGTCAGTTCGAATTAAGCAAAAACTCAGACTTTTTAATTGAATCTCTTTCAAAATTAGCAAACTTGCTGCATTTAAAGATCATCATTAAACCTGCCGTAATAAAAATTGAGTTGGTTTGTTTCATTCCGCAAAAAATTGTTCGTTTATTATCAAATAGGCGTGTGTACACTGAAATATCAGTGACGTATTCAGTCCAATAAGGTTCATGTATGTGGTCGGTCGAGGTTACACACCAATTAAATCGGCGTTATCCAACAGTGCCCACGGGTTATTCTACTTGCCCCTATATGTTGGTTTTTCAGTTCATCTGAGACGAAAGTCACCAAGGACCAACAACCTTACTCTGCTAATGTAGCCGACACAAAACCACCCATGAAGCCGGGGTCTTCTGGAGTCGCACCTCGTCATCATCTTCACTGTGTCCATCGACAACCAGAAGCTGATGCCATCCAGCGAAATGGTGAACATGAGCGTAAGCAATCTACAAGCCAAACCAGGCGACACTTACTCACGAAGACGTCGACCGCCGCAAAAGTAACCGACCAAATGCGGCAGGTGCCCGAACATGTCCGTTCGCAGAGGAGAACTCCCGCAGTTGAGTCACCGATGAGCAGATACAAAAGAACCTCTCATCAAGAGCCGGATGACTGCCGAGAGTCCGAAGTTCCGTATCCAGTGTCCGAGCTGTTCTTCTCCCCCCACCAAATGGGAGCTGCGCGAGATGGTCGTCCAGGTAAATCTGATTCAGGTTTTCGATAACAATATATTTTCAAGAGCAAATTATCATTTGAACAGAATTTTCAGTTTTTTGAAGACAGACATCTGCACCATAAATATAACTCAAACTATTCCCACTTCATTTTGATATTACACTCCACTTCTGTGCTGACAGTAGGTATCTCGTACCGTGGTTGTCTAAAATACAACTACACTAGTGATTTGCAATACTAAGCAGCTTACCTTATTCCGAGGCAGTTTAACGAACCAAACTTGGATGTGTTTTGGGATTCGCAGGACGAAATGTTATGCGAAATTACGGAGGAAATCCACTCATTATCGAGGCGCATGGATCCACAATTATCGGACATCGCGTTTAATGGTTCAACTGTTCATAGTGAGCGCACTGTAAAAAACGCTTTGCGATGGGAGAATATAAGCAGTAGCTGAAGAAAACGCGGGTGTTACTGATCGTTAGATGGTAATCATTTCCACAGTAATGTGACAGAAGTTTAGTGCAGATACGAGGATCAATAGAACTAAACATCCTGGTGAGTAGCAGGAGATTTCGTTAACTTCAAGTTGGACATCACTCAAGTTTGATCACAGCATTCGGGTTCAGATTGACAATCCAACCAGCCTCTTTCGAAAAGGAACACTAGATTCGAGTATCGCTGTTTCTCTGTCTCTGTCAGTAGTGCATATCCTTGCCACGGTCGGGATTAGAACTCGGGCTACTCATCACCAATCTAAAACATCACAAAACAGGTTTAATGAAATCGGATATTTCAACCTGTCTCGGAAGTCCTAATCGCAGGGTTATCCATTGGAGTTAACAACACAGTTATTGTGTCTCATTTCGAGACGATCGGGCTAACCGATCGTTGCTCACAAGCGAAAGCGGTTGGGCATTCAGATATGACAATTCGGTCATGCTCAATGTGAGCTCACTGGCACAGGGGTCATCAAGGTTGCCTCATGAAAACGTAACCAAAGTTCAGCTCCCGACCGTGGCAAAGTTATGTGCACTACTAATGAGCTCTAATGGGAGCTATACTTGAGTCTAGTGTTTATTTTTGAACGAGGCTGGCTGGAATGTCTATCTGAAAGCGATAGCTGTGATAAAATTTGAGTTATGTCCAACATGAGAAAACTGTACTTACCAGCTATGTGTCAACGACTGAAGTGCCATATTCCATGGTACCTTTTTCCAGAGCAGCTTCTTACTTTTTAAGGCCTACTTATCACTCACGAAGAGTCCCAGACATGAAAAGACGATCAATGTTCCGCTCCTTTTTATTTCGTTTTTTGTGTCACATCATCAAGAAGGGATGAGCATATTCAGCTCGTCAATGCTACCAGAGCGCGGTTCGAATGTGCCAGTGCAATGGAACATTATTGTCAGGCACACACACCAAATGAACCGTTCACACGAGGACCTGCGAATCCCCAGGCAACACGGAAAAGACCCGCGCTCACTGTCTAAGTATCCATAGCTGGGTCAGTAAGCGAACCAACACAGGACCTTCAGGAAACATACTACACATTACCAAATGATGTGAGCGTACACTATGTTAACGTGGATCGACCAACGTATGCAATGATTCAGCGTTACTGTTTTACCAATTTAAATTTTGAGTATGGTTCCATGGTTTGCGGTCAAATGCTTTCAGTTGTTTGCACCTGAGTTGGGTCCACCACGCGGTGTACGTTGTTATGTCATACACAGGATCCGTTGTTGTTATGTTAAAGTCCAGACAGAAGCGGTCGTCGTAAGCGGAACCCAAACTCGCAATCAAACGACCTACAGTCAGCGTCATTATGACTGAGCTGCCACGTACTGAAAACCTGACTCCCAGAATGACTCATACTTCATTTCAGTGGGATGTTTCAACCCTCTTCTGGGCAGGGTAAAATTTTCAAGTCAACATGTGTAATATTTGAAAATAAATAACTCACTTCGGGATTTATGGTTTTGTTCTTATACTGTGATATTCTGTTTAGTACACTCAAGTAGCTATGGGACAGTCGCATTACGTGATCGCGTGCTGTGCCTTGCCGCATGTTCTGACTTTGCGCCGCTCAATTTTATTCTCGCTTCGAGTTATTTTCACTTCTCTCCATGAACCTCACCTACAGGTTTCCTAAATATAGTAAACAGTATATTGTTTACTTGACTATCCGCCTACTTTAGAATCTCCACCATTGGTCCATCGACGTTTTATCTTTTATAATGGTAGTCAGATGTGTCCATGGAACTTTTTAATTTGTTCATTTTGGTTTAGTTTAATCAGATAACAATAATGTGAGCGAGGTGCTCCTGGTTATGTTATGTTTGCATATTCACCATGGGAATAAATAAGAGTGTCATCAAGTTGTTAAGACAATTAGCCATGCATCTTAGCTCGATGTGATCCTGAAGTTTCACTCAAACAAACCTGGGGCACTTATCTCAGATCCCAGAGATGATACAACTCTGATGGTAGATGGGTAGGTGATGGCTTATCTTATAACCGACATACTTTATGAAGACAGCTGTTTTTTACATTTAACTGGATCATTTCGAGAATGTCCTGTTATAGGTGCACTAAGGTATAGGCCCCATGCATCTGGGATGGTCGTTATTAACGGTCATTTAGAACTCTCGCGGTTCTCGTGCGCATGTGTACTTATTCCCCCGTTTCCGCTGCTTCAGCTACGACGTGTCCAACTTCGTGTCTTGACCACTCATCGATGCTAAGTTCATAAACTTTATCTGTAAGCAAACAATAACGGAACATTGACGGACAAGTTTTAAAGATTTTAGTGTCAGTTTGATTTCTATTAGCTGCTCTACTAAAACATGAAGACATGTTTTTACAGGCATGCCACATTACCTTGAAAATTGCAACATCCGCCATGTATTGCTTATTATTTGTTGACCATTCTGTTTACATTGACAGTAGGTTCCACTTTTTGTTTTACAAATTTCACGAAATCTGTGATGTGAGTTTGAAATAATCTATTTCACTCATCCGTGAGTCAACCTCTCATCTAAGTTGTCAAAATCAAGATCTTAGTTAACAATTCGAATTAACCAATTTCAAACTTGTTCAATTGAATCAATCTCTGGTAATCTAGGTGATCACAGTACCGTTTGGCTTTGCTTTTGTTCTAGAACTCCTTTCATTCTTCGTTATCATGTAAAGCTGTTTTATATCTCTATATTAAGGTTGGAATGAACGTAGCTCTGGAAACACTAATTCAAGTTCAAATCCAACTTATTTTGTGTTTTTCATGAGATACGAACTTTAAGTTCGTTTGTGTGTATGAGGTACAGTAAGTCTTACTCTTGTGATGTCAGACTTTTGGGTAAGTACTGGTGGTAATGGTGGCCCGCTGTCTCTGATTTCTCTGTTTTCTTGTCTTGTCATATCGTAATTTTTTACTCTGCTAATTCGGTTTTGATTTGGCATGTTTGATCATGGCTACTGTTCTGTGTATTGTTTGTTATCCCTACCACATTTCATTTTCCATTCGTTGAAATCTTCAGCAGTTTGAAAAATAGAAACTTTGACTGGGATCTCATAGAACGTACCATTCACCAAGTTGGCCACTCCTGTTTCACAGAATGACTTCCTATGCATGTACCTGGATTCATCCATCCCTGTTTTAAACATCAAAGTGTTCACGTTGATCACCGTTCATTCTTGACACTATATTATGTTCGATGCTCGGATCAGAGCTCATCGCTTCAGACCATCCTGGCCTACTGCTGAGCAAGTAAAAAGCAAAGTCGCGTGGCCCACAAAAGTTATGGCTGTTTGCGACTTTCTATTAGTATGGCAACACGAGATGGGGATTTATTCTAGTCTTACGTATGATTCTACCAGCTGACTCATCATCATCATCATAGACAGCAATACATCAGTGGTTCACACTGATGCTTAACTGCCACACAACCATGAAGAAGAAGAAACAAACCTTGTTTAGGAAGAGAGAAGAAAAAAGAGGGAGGGGAGGGGACCTAACCACTAAAAAAAAGCTACGTCTACATTCAAACATACAACATCAAGGCGCCTACACCTTGCAAACAAACAACCGAGCTGTAAGTGATCATCCTTGTCATTGTCAGAGTCAGTCGTCCTTCTCCCTTAGTGATTTTTTTGTCAACTTCTTTCTGTATGTCTCATCTCTCCGGTTGCAATACATCCATCCTAACTCGGGAAATCATTTCAACTAATAAGCGACCCAGCGTCTTGGAGTGCTTTAATATGTTATTAGTTTCCATTATCACTTGATATGATATACTCGGGTGGCTGTCCTATGAAATAGCTTCACCCTGTCAACCCCCTGATTGATCAGAAGAGCGCACCTTTTAAAGTGGTGCCATTTTACGGAGGTCAGTGAAATTGAATGCGGCAAAACACATATTCGAGCGGCGAGCTGTGCTTGATCTCAAGGCACAGAGAACGATGCAACCTACAGTTGATGTTACCAGGTGGTAACATGATAGCATCAAGCAATCATCGCAAATACGGACATGTAAAAGTCCGGCAACTGGGGATCATTATTTATCGGATAATGTCCATGGATGAAGTTTCAGGTTAATGCCTACTACGACCTGAAAATAGAAAACATTGGCGATCGATCAACAGGAAGTAAATTTAAAGTGGTTTTACACCACGATAGACTGCTAACACAAGCGAACACGTTGCATAATTAATATGCTACCCATAACTTATTTTGTTCAACTATTAGTTCAGCTTGCTGTATAATTGACAGCAGACATTTATCGTATAGTGAATGATTTGCTCAGATGGGGCCCAAACTCGTATTATTATAAACATTGAATGTATCACACTTACCTTTGGTTAAGTTGTATTTATGTTAGACATAAAGAGGAACAGTTAGTATAGAAGTGAAAGGATCAAACCGGGTGCTCATTTGATAATATGTGTACGAATTGGGTTGGCAAATTAGTTGTAAACGTTTCACTGTTCACAATCACACCTATCTCCAAAGGTGAGTGCATAGATGACCCAGCAAACTGTGGGGCAATAGCGTTGTTTTCAGTGTTCTGTTAAGTATTGAAGAGCACACTAGGTGGCTGCTAGCCAAGGTTGAAGAGCTGCAACTCCTGTCCAAGAAGCAACATGACTTTCCTAATGGAATACTCCTGTGTCACGAATCTGCTCATTGCTCGTGATGTTTGGACGAATGCTGCTGACAGAGGATTGGCCCTAGACGCCGTTTATCTTGACTTATCCCAAGTAGTTGACAGAGTTGATCATTCCACCTTACTGCGTTAACTGGATAGTTGTGGTCTTGATGGGCACTTACTCGCGTGACTAGAGAATTATCAGACCGAACGTATGTTGAGCATCAAGGTGAATGGACAGCATTCATAGCGGTTCCCTGCCAGCAGCGGCAAAGATCAATCTTGGGGCCACTGCTATCCAGTTCTCTCGTCATTGAACTGTCAATTACGAGTAATTCAGCGTTTTTGCTCTAAGCAGACGGTACCAAGCTTTAGTTCGATCTGAAGTGCACGGAAGTTGTGATAATCTTACAGAACGATGTGAACTCCCTAAACCAGTGGTCCATAGGAAATAATTTGATGTTTAGTGTCAACAATCCTGGAATCGCGCATGTTCGTCATCAAACTTGTATTTTTTACTACCTTAGCGTCATAAAGCTAGTTGAGTCAGCATGCAAACGAAACCCAAAAGTCACATTGGTAGACAATTTGAGTCCATCTGCAAATTGCGTTGCTATAGCTAAAAAGGCACAGATAACCCTGAATCTTTTAAGAACAATCTGTGGAACCTTCCACTCTGAAGTCTTTCGCCGTATGTTTGCCTCAATAATCTGCCCACATCGGGAAACAACATACAGGCTTATCGTTTTTCACATAAGAGAATATTTAGTACTTATTGAAAGTGTTCAGAAACGGTCTACCATAAGAATTATGGGGCTCAGGAAAGTCCGTTACGAGGGAACACCAGCAGAATTTGGTTAATTCTCAATTACTTGCCGACACCTTAGGGGTGACCTAATTCTTACCTACAGAATAGTCCACAACCCGGGTCATCTATTGGCACATCCCTTCCCACTAAACAGCGATGAGCTTTTAAGGGGTCACTCGCTGAAACTGAGTGACTGAACAGGCAGGTTTCTCTGTAAACAGAACTGCTGTACAGTGGAACGCACTGTTAAACTTTGTGGTCATGGCTGAATCGGTTAAGTGCTTTAAAACGCTACTCGATCGGCATACACGTGAGTGACAACAGGCATTACAGGTTCCCTAACCGTTATGCTAACTCAGTCCAACACGTCATTAATTGCGCATATCTGACTGAATGTTAATTCAGTGTGTATTAGTGTTCGTTGCTGAAATGATTGTAGCCAGCAGCCTCATTGAATTTGCTTTTTATTTGGTTCCATTCACTTTTCTTTACACCCGTAAGCGGCCCAACGCAATTCTTCACCGACTAACACAAAGACGGGTATGCGTAACCATAGTTCTTTCGCCATACTGTAGCAACCTATGAACCTATGTTGGTCATGTGAGAACTTATCCCTACTTTCGGAAGACAAACGCGCTCTTTGTTATTCAGCTTTGACCTTGTAATCTAACTCAGTCTGTGGCTTCTAGTTACCTCACCTAATTACGCATAAGCCGGCTTCTTACCCACTGGACGATGGGGTCAACCAACAAAAGATGAATTGTAACCGGATCGAATCAATATCTGAGTAACTGGGAGAGGCTGAGGCGCTGAATGTACACTCAGCTGCTCAACCTACCGCCAATGCTTAAACTTGTGCATCTTTCGGTTTTTCATCACCTGTATGTCGTTCACTTGTTGTATTTTCAAAGTGACTTGTGTTGTGAGAAGTTACTTCAATAATATGTTTTTTATGTAGTTTATTCAATACCACTTGATGAAAGCGGTAAATTGCCAACTTTCAACAGAATCTTTTGATAGTTGATAAGAGGTATAGAGACCCGGTTAGGGCTTTTTACGCATCGTCAATTAGAACACATTCACTCAGTTAAAATATGATTGGTAAGATCACAACATATATTTTGCAACAAGGTGATACAAAATCATTTATTCTCGTTTGCTGTGATGAAACAAAATACTTGAGAGAATCAGACCCACAAACGTAAATACACCAGTCTGTCAGTGATCAAAATTAAAGCAAACAAAGGTTTAGAGTCAAAATCTTTTTGTCACACAGGACTGGCTTGCTGCACGTGACCATCAGCGCCTTGGGCAACTTAGGAACGACGGGCTTGTGGCGACACATCAGGGTAAGGAAAGCGTTTGTCAAATCGATCACAGAACCCATCTTCAGCAGGTGTTCGGCGATCAAAGAGTCCGGCTTGTGCTGTCTGGTGGGCTTGCATCAGATCACTCCACGCGTGAGGTTGTCGTTAAACTTGCAAACGTGTTCCCTCATCCCAAACCGCGAGGGGCCGACCAGTTATGCCAGTGTAATAGTCCTTGCAGCTGCAGGTTTACTGGTTAATGCAGTGTGAAGTAGACACTTCCGGAGTCCGCATGTTAGGCTCAGGGACTGTCAGCGACTGAGTAATCGCAGTATAGCTGCATTTTACGTCAGTTAAACGTTATATACAGCCTTCCACGGATGGAAAAATGGATGCGAATAGTTAGCACTGGTCACCTTGCATGGACTTTGGTTGAAAAAAGGCAAGGCTTCCTCTCGCAGTTCGTTATACTGATTGAATATCCACTCACCCAGAGCGGACGAAGCAAATTTTTATAAACAGTGATGCCGATTACTTTCTACCAATTATTTGCGTGGCTCCTGTTACCCATCCCTCATTCTTTCAAGCCCCTGTTCTCTTACCGCAGTGTAATTCAACAGAACTCGGTGTGCTCACTGTCGAAGACCCGAATTTGTTAACTTATCTGAACGTGGAAAACGAAGTCATGTAATAGGATTTTTTCACAGGAATGTAAATGGGAAAGCATAGGTACGCTCAATATTGAGCGTTCGCACGTTGATGTGGACATCCAATAATGCAATCTGATGGGGCTTTAGTCCACGTATGAACTTATATATAATCGTCTGGAGGTAGTAGGTCGGTATTTCGCTGTCATACTGTTAATCGGTCGACCTGCGAAGATCTGCTGCGAGCGTAGTTACAGTTAGCGTTTCCCGTCCAGAATGATAGGATAGTGAGGGTTTTCTGATCAACAGGTGAGGAAGCCTTAGTCGCAGAAACCGATTATAACCGGTATGAAAGCGAACAGTCATAAATCTAAGGCACTGTAAATATTGCGCATAATTTACTCCATGGGAGACCAAAATGACAGCGTGTTCACTGCATCTTTTACATTTACCCCAGAACCTTTGGTTAATGCCCAATGTTAACGCTGAACTGAAAATGAGTCTTCAGTTGTTGAAAGTGTGTTTGGTAGGACGTACTTCAGACTATTTTTTTTTTATGGAGCCAACCCATTTTCCATTAGAGTAAATCGCTGCACACACACTTGAGACATTATTTGAACTACATCACTTCTAGTCGATTATACATGCTCAAGCATGAAAGTTTCATTACTAGTCAGAACGTAGAATGAAGAATAAATATGAAGTGGCACTGAGATTATTTTTCATTAATTAGTCCGAAGTTCACAGTGTAGTTTACAAAACTGAACTTCACTGACCCCGTGTGCAACCAAAAGGAACTGGAACATTTTTTAATGTTAGAACTTGACAGGAATCTCCATTCCAATCTTTTTTGTAGCGTCGCATCTAGTTGTATGCTGGTGCCTGCATCTTTACAATGACAGTTTTCCTTGCCAAGAGACGTGTTAAACACTAAACAGGGTAATGTGTGTGTGAGAGAGATAATGTGTAGCACCGGAGCTAGCAGCACCGATTGCTGCACATGTCGGAAGCTGAATGAATAATCTCAGCCCTTATCATAGGTCTATCTATCTATTCATCGAAGTATGAGGCAAAATGTTATTCCCGACGGACCACGTTGAAATATCAACAACAATTCGTCATAAAAAGAGATAGCTCGAGCCTGTGGATGGTATGGTTAACAGACTAGGTGGCCAACATATGTTAACAACTAAACTGTATGTGGATGTCAATTCAACGCAACTGTTCGTGCTACTTAACAGCCAACCGTTTTCGGAATAGGTCGGTCAAGATTCTGCCAATCACAATTGATGTTTTGAGATATCAATTTTATTCGTATGCCTAAGCAGCATTCTTGCTATTTCCTAATCGGTATATGGAACATCATATTTGGCAAAAATTCCCCAATGGAAAATGCATTGATTGTAGTAACTAGCTTATGTCAGAATCCATTTGCTAAACCTCAAAGTCTATCTTATTTTGAATGTTGCAATCACATGAAATGGTGCTAAACTTACATCGACAAATGATCGATAATCAAAAACAGTACTGCGTCAAAGATCAAATTAAAGGAATAGGTTAAGCATACTTCACAAACAGACATTAAATTTCATATTGTCAACCTCACGCATACAGTGTCAAACCTATTAAGAGAAGATAGCTAACATCGCGGTGGATAAATTTAATGTTTCTTCCAAATACAATGAATACTAAAGAAAAAAGCTCCGTATAAGTTGATACCCAAACATTTGGCGGCTTTGGAAAAGTATACTTGTTAGATGGTTCTGACAGCTACTTTAGTATGCATCACCTCTGTACGATATACTGTACAGAAACAAAGCGTGATTTTTTTAATATAATATACTCCGGGGACGGTCATCAATGAAGATTTTTCGTTGTTTTTGAAATTAAAAATGGATACAATGAAGAACATGAAATGTAGCATCGGCTTGCGAAATTCGGTCATCTGGGTGTAAATTATTCCCTTTGCGACAACCCTACTACTTCGAGCCACAAACTTACTAACCCTGGGCTGCTATTGTCGTTTGGCCTGCATCGACCAGGCACTTTGACAGCACAACACTCGCTGCGATTTTATACACACTGGCTCCATCTACAACAGCTCTGAGAACAGATAGTTTCTTGTTATTGTTTGCTTGTGATTGCGTAATGATTACTTAACCTTTGTTAAACCCTGTTCATTTATCCATCTCATTTGTCCATCTGAGCTCGAGCTACACTTACACGGGGTCACTGACGTGTTAATTTTCCACTATCAACTAGAACGAATTTTCTGTGTTGTTTGGGTCGGTTTTATTACCATCTTCCATACTTTCCGAATGTTCTTCAAGTCAGTGTCAATTAGTGTAAACAAGAATGCTGTCGATGAAAATGAAAAACGTCTTTCTGTGCAGTTTTGCGTGCAATTAAGGTATGTACGTACACAATCATTTCTTCCAGCCTGATGTTGACCATTTATTTGTTCTAAAGCTTATTTTGTCATTACCCGTCGGCGCTAACTCGTGTGATGTACTTTTTGTTAGACAGTTTCACAATGGCGTGAATGATGCTCTTAATTTATCTCCAATGATTGATTACATGGCTCTGCTTCTTTGAGACTCTTCCACTCCCTACTAATTATACACTAATGCCCAAGTCCATCATACATAATGTTGTTGTTGAGGGTTTACTTCCGGCTCATTTTTGTTGGCCACGTTCACCGGCTGTGTGTACAGGGGGCACTTATTCACTATGTCCTGTTGAGCACTCTATCTGAGATCATGACTTCTCAGTCAGGTATAAATCATTTCAACCTTGCTGGAACTTAACCTTTTTGACAAATGCGGACTCAGCTTCTTAACGTCCTACTGTTCTTTTACCTGCTAAGTATACTTTTTTTAATCACTGCTTCCCAAGCGTATATTCCAGTGACACAAATTAATATACACCATAACAGTTGTACAATTTTCCACGAAAACGCTGAGCAACGCGTAGCGATAAAGTAACAATACCAAATAATCAAAACAAGGTTGAATCACAGTGCCACGACTATTGACCAAATTATCAAAGCGAATAATTAGTCAACCTCAACAGTTTCGATTGACGGGTCATTTCTCGGTAATGAATTACTGATGTTCAACACGCCAAAGATGAATGATGAGCACATAATATAACATTCATATCCAACACAGTCCTTCCGAGATGTCAACGAGCTGACACAACGGGAACCAGTCGAACCCCAGAAAGGTGATGGGCGCACCACTCAAGCAAAGTGGAATAACAGGCAACTGGCTATTCGCACAACTATCAAATTGACGCGATAAAACGAAAACACCTGAGTCAAGGTCCAATTAACGGCCAGAAACAGGAGAGGTAGAATATACAAGGGTAAACACTTGGGAGAGATAGGATTAGATCGAATTTTCATAGGATTGAATTGGATAGACAACACAACAGTGCTCCACACTTATAAATGATTGAAACAGACTTTTTCGTCTCCCATCAACATTTTTTATCTTCCCTGTATTACATAAGTCAAGTAACTGAGTTTCTAAAACTTTGAGTTCCAACATACCCATCCTTTTCCACGTCTAAAGACAAAGCAGAGTAGCATCTGTTTTCTTTTGTCAGTAATTTTGCTAAACCATCCAACTACAATACTATCTACTAAAAACTATTTACTGTAGCGTGAACACCCTTCACATTTGACCGTAACGTCTACAATTAAAAAGGCTGATCGTCTGCGGAAGTCGGGTTAACGAACCAAGGCACAAATGCACGCCGGTGAGCGTTTAGGTGAGCGTTTGGTCATACCTACCAGGAGGTGACCAGCGTAAAGGTTCGCATGGTTGCGACACGCTAATGTTCATCGTTATCCAAACCCTTATTGTGTGAAGATGTGCACCAATAACGGGTTTTAGCAAAAGCGAAACCCAATCTCAGTGCTTTTTAAGAGGGACTGACTGTAATGTTCACCTGAATCCGAAAGCTTCGACCTGATATGGACAGTTTTTAAGTTGTGAAATACACCATCTTCGGTCACTCAACAATAGGGTGTACTTTTACATTGTACTTTCCTTGTTTTATTCTGCTACTACTCGTGCTATTTAGTGAAGTCGCATGGCAGTTCACGTCACCACCAACATCATCCAGCCTGTGCTTCACTTATGGGGCGCACGAGACCTCAGTTAGTGGAGCAAGAATCATACAGATCGAGTAGAGCAAAGGCCAGTTCTCACTCGGCCCCACTGCCAGTCTCTAGCCTGCCCGTCGGTGTGGAGAAAACTAGAGACACAGTCAAATCCAAAACCCTGACAACTGTTGAAACGACCGACCGAGTTCCGCCCACTGTCCAAGATGGAGGAAAGCGGACTGAACGCACGCCCGAAGAGCTGAACAAAGTAAGTTGAGGTCATTTGGACTTTGATGTTGATTAGAGAGATCTGTGTCAATCTCTCGACCATTAAAAATCTCGACAGTCATAATCCCGATATTTCATTATCCCGACAGCCGAATATACGGTTGGGTTACAATCCTGTAATCTCAAATTACCACTCCAAAACATTTGTTCCCCGAAATAAATTTGTAAAAAGAAGTCAAATAGGCAGACTGCGCGATTTATTGCCCGGCGAATTTCATTGCATCTCATCAGATACATACTGCAAAATGATAAATGAACAATTTGATCGCTTGTGCGTACGTGACTTGTGTGTGAGTGTATGGTTGTGCATTTTGTCACTAACTTTATTTGGCTGTGATATATATACACACCAGCACTACCGTATGCATCGAAAATTCGCCGAGCCATAAATCATTCGGTCTGCCGCTTGTGACTTCTGTTTACAAACTTAGTTGTCGTCAAAATCCCGACATTGTCGGAACGAATTCGTACGAACATTTAGTTCGTTAATGTACAGACTGAAGCAGGAGTGGTCTTGGGCAACTATACTGATGTCACTTGTCCATAAAATGCGACTTGAATATGATCCGTCGATCGATATTCAGCAAGGATTACTGACTGATAATATTGAACTGAACTTGGCGAATACGTGGGTGAAAGTACACTGCGATTGAATACTGTCAGCCTAATTACCAGTGTTATCAATCATCCTTTGATAAAAATTAACTTTCTGCTCCTGTTGATGTGGTTATCCCACTCTAAAACAAAAACGGCCACATCGATCAGGCATTACCATTAATGTATTTGTATCAGTATCGATGGTTTAAGTAACATTCGATGAATTCCGGTTAATCGTCCAGCCACCGTATACACAAGTCTACGACATTGACCAAACTTTCACCGTTTTCTTACTGCTCCGTTGACGGGCGAGTTTTCGAAACCTGAACCATTTGACTCATCTTTTGAGTGTTATCGCAAGAATATCCCATTTGCAGTTTTCGAATGGAGCTCAGCTGACCGGAATGAACAGACTGTATGTGCGGTCGGTCGCGCGAAGCAACCTGAATGAGCGTTCGTGCACGCTGATGCACGGGATACGTGGTTTCTGGCTCTCCTCCTTAAGATAGGGCTTTGTCAAAATCAACGACAGCAAGACCTGACCAGACGGATTAACGGCAAATGACTTTTGTCATTGGTGGTTTATTCGAGGCGTCAAAATGTAATGAATTTGTGAAATGATTATATTGGTGAGTAGTAGAAGATTTTGGGCAATTTGAATAGAATGTCCTTCAAAATTGGCCGAAACCTTTGCATTCAAATAGATTTCCTAGCCTCCTCTGGAAAGAAGCACTAGAATTGAGTTTCGGTTTATTAGGAGCACACTGGTAGTGCATATCCGTGCAATGGCCAGAGTTGGAATCCCGGTCGTACTTTCATGGGGCAGCCGTGTTGACCACCGTTGAATACACATTGGGCACGACTGAATTATCATACGCAAACCCTCAACCACGTTCTCTTGTGAGCATTGCTCGGTCTACCCAACCATCTCGGTCAGAAACACAGCAAATCTTCTGTTTTTAATTGTTGAACGAAACCCGAGTTTCCGGCTTTTTTCCGAAAGGAGCTGGCTGGAAAGTCTGTGGGAATGCGGCAGCTGCGATTATTTGGGAATGATTTCCACTTTATAACAGCTTATGTCTCAGAACTCTTCCAATAAACAGAATGTTCGTAATCACTTGCAGTGTAACCGATCCCGTACAATAGATAATCCGATGGGCCCAAAGATTGCCGAGGCTTGGTTTAAGTGATGAAATAATATAGTTGAGTGAATACCTATTTAGTTTCTTTCAACAATGGGGAATTATGAAAAGAATGGCAGCAAGTGGAGAGCCAAGGGGAACGCACAGTCCATGGTGGGTTCCGTTCCAGACGGAATAAAGCGACTGTTGATAGTATTGGAAGAATGTTAGTCTTTGTGGGCGATTGTGAAAATCTGTAACTCATGGTCTATCTCGTTGACATTGTGCATAATGTTTTCTTCTACTAAAGGCACGGATGTCGTTAAATTTAGATTTTAAATCCCATCCGTTGTTATTTTTACCTCTCAGATATTACGGATTTTTGCCATTGCGATTATGAATTAATCAGACTTTAACTAGTAAGTTGTTAAAGGTGGAATTTATGAACTATCGAGATTATGAACGGTCTCCTGTTCAGAGGACTTTGTGGGATTCAGATTCGTATAAGTGTGTCCAATTAATAATCAAAGTGAATTCAAATAATCAACATACATTGTCGAGGTCTGTTTATGTGAATTCCCCAACAGTGTATTGCTTGTATTTCTGGAACTACATTTTTTTTAAAATTTGAAACAGACCACTACATTAGCTTTGTCTCGGGTGTTAATTCCTCCTGCAGTATAATAACTTCATGTTTGAAGTTACGGCTTTTGCTGGGTTTATTGGTTTACTACCACTATTTTGGTCAACAATCTATAAAAAAAACTGACCAGAACATTAGTTCACAATGTTGATTGTAGACTATTTCGGATATAGGATATCACTAAGAAGATGGACGGACTACGAAGATGTCTGCTTGTACCAAATGGAATAGACCGGTTAAATGCTTACAAAACGTTTGCTTTTTATCGTTTAATCTTTCTGCGTTTATATTGAGCTCACAATCTTCGTTTGAGTTTAGCGGAACTTTATATGTCTGCCCTGTTCTGTTGGTATCTTTTCAAAATTCACTTATAAACTCTGGAATCCTCTGGAAAATCATTTAATTCCACATACTTTTTCCATCCTTACAGGATACCAGGGATACAATTGAAAAACTTCGCCAGGAATTACGTTCCGCTGGCTTTCAGGTTAAAGACACCACGAAGTCTAACGAACTACCTCGCACTCCTGAAAGACGTGACCCTGGTGCTCACCGTGCTCTGTCGGCCTCTGCTCAGACCACTCTGACTGATGCAAACAAGAAGGTACATTCAAGGTCAACTCCAAGAGCTGCAGTAAGTGGATACTCGTAGATACAAAGGCGATATAATTAATATTCATCACTGTAAGAAGGGCTTTTATGAAGTGATATGATAGCATTTTGCCTGCTGTAATCGGTAGCGGTAGAAAAGCCTGTAGACTTTATGCGGTAGAGAAAGAGACAAGTGAGTAGAAATGCAAGCGGTCTCGTCAAGTATTTTGCAATTAAAACCACTGAAATCCAGTGGGTTTACAACACCCTTTTTTAACACAAAATCGCATGGGTTAAATTTCACTAACGGATGGCAGCTTCTGGTTGCAACTGTATGACGTTGTCCTGAATAAGCTAAATGAGCTAGCTCGTTTACTACCTCCGTTGTCATGATGTGTTTGGCAATCGCTGATGCGGGAAGTAATGCAACAATTTGACCAGTTCAAAGTTGTTACGTGATTCTGAATGAGGAAATCTGATATCAATCATCTTTCTATAGGGCATAACGCGACTATCTCAACAAAATGCCTTCCGAAGAGGACAAGTTTGCTTTCCTATGGATTGTGGCACAGTTCATTTTGTGAGGCCCAGCCGATGTAAGAGCAGTCCATTGAGTATGGCAACGTCACCGTACCAGATTTGTCAAGTATTCACAAGCTTATTATTAATACTTGAGACTCATCATGGCTAAAAGAATTTAAAGTGCTAGGCTTATTGTAACACATCTATTTATTATACAATAATGAGAGTATATATATACCTCAAGACAACCAATAAAACATAGTTATACATAATCCATGGTATCTGCATGTCGTTCGGTTCAACAGGTGGGGAAGAAATGATTCTAATCGGCGTTGTATTTTAACAATATTTTTCGCCACACAATAAACTGAGTACGCACAAGCTGAGACACCTTCAAGATGCTCATGCCCAATCAGGAACTAAATAACGATTAGTCAAAATCGAAGACTCTCGACTAACAGTACCATGTTATAATCACTTTCTTATTCTATGCTCAAGACCAACTTTAGGAAAAACTCGGTGTAAATTGATGTAGTATTCTAGGGAGTGCATTTAATCACTCACTGGTCAAAGAAGCCCTAAATAAATGGCTAAACGTGGTCTACTCTTTTCTGGTAGTTCAAAACGTCCAGGTGTCGAGAGATAAAAATGAAACCTCTTGTTATCCTTTGTGCTCTGAAAACCACAACACTGTCTTGTTCAGATAGCATTGTTCGCATGTCCCGATACTCATTTTGTGAGCGTCCGTTTGTTGTGGTTCAGGAAGCAGACATATAGCCGACTAAGCCATACATTAGGTCGCATAACGAGAGGTGGACTCGATTTCGATTTGCCAGATTGACGTGTGAGGAGCGCTGATGGATTTACTCACGAAACTTAACAATCATCATTGAAATCACTGCATAATCAAGCTGGATTTCTTTCGACATTGGCCGCCTTATTAGTTGGTCCTGGGAGGAACTTTGAACGTTTCACATCCTAAAAGGTCCTCAATGTATGGTTATGCGTAGGTTTTTTCTTCATTGGAGGCACTCAGAGTAGACTTTTGCATCTTGTAGAAATACATATAAGGTGATATTGTTTTTTCTTATATTTTCTTCCTAGAAGATGTCTTGTGTCGTAAACGTAGCAAAACTTATTTGATTGAAAAACATGAACGACAAATCTGAAGGCAATTGACAAAAAAATTAATTTTGGTCAAGAACGCCGATCTCTCGTTTGACCCTTTTCATGCTTGCTACATCATTTTTTGCTGACTGAATATCACCCAGTTACTGTCATGTCTTTGGTTTTGAATGACACAATGCCCAACGTTTTGCAACATATGTTTGGTAAGTCTGCAAGCTTTCTAATATCGAAAATACACAGAATTAAAATGTAATATAGTGCATGATCGTGTCTTGTTCTCAGTTTGGCTGCCCAAATGACAGGCACATGTCTTTTAAACGTCAAATGTCTCAAAATAAAGAGTGGAGTCCATAAAACTCTGAAGGAATTAAGCAGGCATAACGCTTTTCGGCATCATCTACATCTTGCGCCATTCAGCCCTAGTCTACAGCAGCCGGTCAGTATACAATAAGCTCCAAGATTGTAACCCCACACTCCATAGTACGAAACAAGCACAAGTGTAATATTCCTTTTAATCATCACTGTGAAAACGCAATGGCAATCAGTGTATGTTGTTTCCAGTAAAAGAGGAACAGCTTTGGATCAAAAATGCCCCAGCGATAACTTTTCTGTAAATCCTAGGTAACAGAACAGCTTACCTGCAGTATCAAGTCCTACGCGTGATTGTTGTGAGATCACACGGTAATCTAACTGGTCTATACTGGACAGGTGACGAAGTAGGTCAACTGGGGCATAAGTAGGTGGATTCTAATTCTCAGTGTTTCCTTACCTCATTCTACCGAATGGAGTCATCACGAACTATTCATGATCACACAGAGACCTACTGGTGCGCTTTTGATATCGCTTCATCGAATCACGGGTTGCATACGTTCCTGTTGCAACACATGGGAATAATTACTTTGTGGTCTCTCGTTTGTGTGTCTCTAACGGTCGACGAGGACAAACTATATTGTACTAAACCTGATGCCGTCAGACAACAAGTTTGATCCCACTATCTGTTTTCTTTGTTCTGTCGAACGTATGCTTTGCTACAGTAATTGTGCACATCAAACACAGTGTGTAACTGATTGCCACAATATGTACTATACAGTCTACTTTGTTGACTGGGTCGTGATAACATATATCCCTCCTGGATGCAATTTAAACTCCCCCTCTCCCGTCCTAATTTACATATCCATCCACCAGGTGCTTAATCTTGACCGCTCAGTATAGAATCAATAAGTATGAAGTCATTATTGAATACGTCGATGTTCGGTAGACGAACTACAAGAGTTGTCAGTGATACAGAACATACGAGGAACTCTCTCCACTCTTGAGAACAGTTATACGCTTGCGTTGATCTGACTAGATGAACGGTGTTATTTATACAATAATCCATGTCTCTGTAGCAAACTCAGTACCTTTATTTGCTTATTCCCTCCGTTTACGATATGCCCAACATTCAGATTGCTAGAGGTGACCAGATGCTAACAAAAGGTGCTCCTACCACTGATCTTGCAAAGGCAGAACCAGAAAAGGACAAAATTGAATACACTGGAACGAGTGCAACGAAAGACACAGTAATTGAGGCCTCCAAGATGACCACCAATCTGGATATGATGTTCGGTAAGTGACGTTATCTACATTTTGTCTACAGAATTAGCTGGAATTGAAGGCTTGTGTCGGCTACCTTTGTCTTATCAAAAAACTAAGATCGGCTGAACCTTGAACACGTGCAATTGGACGTAGTTTCCAGCTAACGTCCAATTGATTGCCAAGTAATTAGCCGTTCTGAGGGACTAACCTTTTACGATCTCCATCGTATTCATATAAGTGTGATACCAGCGGCAAGCCTTACATGTTATAACAATGGCAGAGAAAACTCGCTACTAAGTAGGAGTACACACCATATTCTGACACTTACAAGCAGCAGCGTCATTCTTAAGTGCGTAGTGAATGAGCCGTTGTTCTCTGAAGGCGCGACCAATCGGAACACAGCTTCAGCCTTATCACGGGCGTGGGATACACAGGCGGCCTTGATGCGCACACAACACCACCTCCGCCTTAGCTCAAAATTCGGTCAAAACCGTAGCGTGTGTTCTGTGTCCTTTTTCGAACTGATCGACGTTGTGTTGGTGTGGTAGGGATCACACAGACTAGATGTGGTGTTTTGTGTGTTTGCTTGCATCAGTGTTGTGCAGCAATGTCTGGCGTTGACATTGCGGTCAGTTGTACTCTCGTACGTTCCAGGCCCACAGGCTCGAGCCACTCCAATCGGCCTCGACAGTGTCGATTGACCTTTGCTCGCTTGCCAGTCTTTCAAGCGGGCGGATGTCCCAGGCTGTACTGGTGGCGCTAGTTTTCCGTAATTTGACTGGCAGGCATGGCGACGTTCCAACCTGATTAGGAACCTTAGTTTCTGGGATCGTGTGCGCCCCACTCAAATTCGTTCGTCGTAGTCAGCCAAACATGAGTTCTCCCGGTGTCTTGTCAGTCGCTCTATGATATGAGATTCTATAAGTCAACAGGGCTTCGATTACTGCATCTTCCCAGGGCACACCGGAAAGCCGCGCTGTTTGTATACTCTCCATCAATGAACGGTTAAAACGTTCCACCGTCCCATTTGCAGCTGGGTTGTACGGTACCGTCAGGGCATGCCCAATGTCTTGCAACTGGAGAAAACGGTCACACTCGTGGCTAGTAAACTGTGGTCCCTTATCCGTCACGATTTCTTCTGGGAGTTCGAAGCAGGCGAACAGGTATCCCAACCATTGTATGGTACCGGCAGTTGACACTTCATAAAGCTGGACTTCAGGCCATTTACTGTAAAAACAGGTGGCGACCAAGCAGTTTTCTTGATGTTGAAGAGCAGAACTGAATGGGCCCATGATGTCAATGGCAATCTTCCACCAAGGTTTCATTGTACTGGTGCATCAACTGACTTGGAACTCTTATCGGCTTTTTGGCAAATGGCACAATTACGAACGAATTCCTCTATCATTGTTGATATTCTACGCCACCAAAACAGTTCCTTTATCCTGCGTTTCGTTCGAACTATTCCTTTGTGACCCTCGTGTGCACGTGCCATAATCCAAGGAATGAGTTCATGTGGTGCTACAAACATAGGTCCTCGCATAAGGCACTCATCTACAACCGATAGTTCATGCCGTAAAACGTAAAATGCCCGTAACTCACTGGTGAGTTTGTTGTTAAAAGGCCAGCCTTGTATGACATTGGCAAATGTCTCTCAGGTTCTCGTCGCCCTCATTTGCCGATTAAACTTCCTGTTTGTTGAGGGCTGGCAGTTCGTGAGAACTGAACGCAGAAGTCGTATACTTCTCTCCCTCTTCTTTCTTGTGATCAGCCACATTCAGTGGAAGTCGCGAAAGTCCGTCAGCAGCTTGATTCTCACGACCTGGAAGGAATTTAACCTGAAAATCGCAATTTAATAGCCTCACGTACCAGCGGTTCATTCTCAACGGTTTAAGTCCGTTCGAGCCTCTGCTTAGTAGGATTGTCAGTGCAACATGATCTGTGCGAAGTGTGAAGAAACGTCCGAATAGGAAATGGTGCCGTTTTTCACAAGCCCGAATGCAGGCGAGGGCTCCCTATTCGCCAGCTGAATACGACACTTCTGCAGGTGAAGGCTTCCGGGAAGCATAGGCGATCACTTTTTCCTGACCATTCTGCATCTGTGATAGGATCGCCCCCAAGCCAATATTTGAAGCGTCTGTAGAAACGAACGTATGGCATCTCGTCGAAAATGTCCATAACAGGAGTGGACACAGTGCGTCTTTTTATTTCATCGAACGCGGACTGTTGTGCTGATTTCCATTCAAAAGGGGGTTTTGTCGGGGAAGTTGCCAGTTCCCCGAAAACATTGTGTGATCACAAGTGACGAAGTTCACTTGTGATTGATCTCTACCTTTGCCATGGTCGTGCGCGGCTGCGGTCTTCACAGTCGACCTGAGCCCTTGTGACAACAGTTGTTGTCATCCCGACTACATACCTAGACTATACTGTCTAGATTTTTGTCTGGTCCATTCCTTTTGACCTTGCTTGTTGCTGGTCCCAAACCCTATAAATACGAACGAGTTTGTGACCGTGTTGTCTTCGGATCGAGTGACATAAAGTAGCTCTGTCCGGAGGCCAGTCTTTTCTGTGTTCGTTCGTTAGCCTCAAGTGGTTGGGTTGACCGGGAAGATACGTATTAGTCGTGCATATTTCGTAGTCAGTCGTTCGGAACCGTTAAACGTCGTTCCGTTATCTACCGTTTCACTAACCGTTATTCTGTTGTCTGTTTACGTTGTCGTAGGCCGTATACGCAAGTTACAACAGGTTTTGTCCTTCTTCAACGTACGCAGTTATTCCGCCAAAGTGGTAGTCTGGTAGATAGCGTAGATTATATGAACACATACCTAAGAAGTGCTTAATTTCCGGCGCATTCTTTGGAACAGGATTCTCTGTAGTGTTTTCAACGTTTGGTCGGTTCCCATCAGCCGATATCGTGTGTCCCAAAAATTCGATTTCAGGAGCACCAAATTTGCACTTTGCAAGGTTCAATCGAAGATCAAGTTTATCCAGCCGTCGTAACATTGCATGTAAACGAAAGTCGTACTCTTCACTAGTAGAACCAAATAAACAGATGTCGTCGATATAAGCCACTTGTCCAGGAGGATCAGCTAGTGAGTGGTTCATGGACTTTTGCCAAGCAGCTGGTACTTAACTAAGGCCCGTCGACAAAACTTTATGCTGAAGAAGTCCGTTGGCTGGTACGAAGGCTGTGAGGTGCCTGGATTCTGGCATTAATAGCATGTGGAAGAATGCTTTCCTTAAATCCAACTTTGAGGAAGGTCGAGCGCCAGCCAGCTTGATCAGTAGCTCATCGGCCGTTGAGTTTATGAATTTATCTACAACAATTTAACTGTTTGGCGCCTTCAATACATTGCGTATTCGCACTATACCGTCCCCCTCTAGCACCGTAACCATGGGGTGAACCCATTCGGAACCAACGATTTGTTCAGTTGAGTCATTCGAAACCGTTTCCTCTATAGCAACGATCGCTGATTCTCGCTTGGCCAGAAGAATCGGGCGTGGTTGTGTTACAGAAAATGATTGTGCTCCCTATTCGAGACGTATCTGGTGGGCAGCAAGTGGCATTCGGCCAATAGCCTATTTGAGTAAGTTTGGGTATGTATTCCCAACGGTCGATGAGCTGATCGCCATAGTCCCTATACGATCAATAGAAGGAATTATATTCAGTCATCGCTGCATTACGTCCGAGTGGAGCTCGATCGTTCAAAGAAGTCACATATATGGCAACAGTTTTTGGTGTAGTTTCGAGGTACAGATCCACCACAACGAAGCCTGAAATGTGGACACATGCATCTGAGTAACTGTTAAACGTGTAAGCTGAAAGATACAAAGGCAAATCACCTAAGTTTCTATCGTAGAAACTTGAAGGAATTGTTGTTATCGGAGAAGCAAAATCCATTTCCTTATCATTAGTTGTTCTACAGCAGTGTGCACAAATAGCCGCCGGCCGAATTTCCGGTAAAGGGAACTTGGGCTCCGGAAACCCTTGCTTTTGTTTCACAGTGTAAATAGAATTATTTACTGAGTAAATATGTCTTGTCAATACTTATAGCGAGTCATCACCAGGAGTATCTAGACCCACTTTCACTACTTGACGGGATCTACAGCATCGAGCAAAGTGTCCTCGTTTATCGCAGCTCCTGCAGTCAAGTTTATGAGCCGGACATGTCTGACAATCTGCCTTATGCCGGTTACTGCCACTACAATAACACTTTGGGGACGTTGTCGACGGTGTTGGAAAAGAACGTTGTATCTTGCTGTTAAGACTGTCCGTTTTTCCACTGAACACTGCAGGGTGTTCAACTGCTGATGACTTAATCCTGGCAAGGCTGACAGCTCGGTCCCAAGATACCTTCGTCGTATCCTTGGTAAGTAAGGTCTCGCGGATGCAGTTATTTTTTATTCCGGCGATGAGTTGCCGAGTCGGCATAACCCATTCGAGCTTAGTCTTTGGGTTACTCGAATAATCACACGGTTGGACCTCTCGGGTAAGACGGGATATAAACTGCTCCTGCGGTCCCATAGCGTCCTGTTTCAACTGGCAAAACCCGAATCCTTCTGTGATCGCGTTCGTTCTGCCCTCCCATTCCCGGCCGAGTATAACGAGAGCAGGGTTTAACGAAATTTCTGACTGCAAGTCAAGCACGCGGAAGTGATGTTGTCCTCCACTGTCCAATAAATGATGAAGCAGCTTTAACTTCAGGCTCTAACTGAAGGTAGTTTCAATAAGTAGCAAATCCAGATAATTTGCAAATGTAGTTTTCCATTGTGTCCAATCACTTTCGGTTGACTGCATGGCGGCATCACGCCAATAGGATTCTGGAAGTTGCAGATTAGAATGCATCGGACAGGTTCGTTAAACGCGACGCCAGTATTGTACTCGTATAGGTGTGCTATCAACGGTAAGCCTTATATGCTATAGCAACGGAAGGGAGAACTCGTGACTCAATAGAAGTACATACTATATTCTGACACTTATAAGCAGTAGCGTCCTTCTTAAATGAATGGATGAATAAGTTCATCAGCACAGAACGAAGACATGTTGCGATGTGTTAACATTTCGCTTACTCTCATCAGTCGCAAACGTAAAACATGCAGGTTATATATAACACACAAATAGCGATAGACAGGATATGGACACATACACAATCACACCACGTATTATGTCATCACCAGACAAGTAGACGGAGTGGCTATGGGTAGTCCGTTAGGCCCAACATTAGCCGACATCTTCCTAGGAATGATTGAACGGCAAGTCCCTGATAATATTACCAAGGCCTTATTTTACAAACAATATGTTGATGATATTTTGATTTTTACGGACACTGACCATTTTGATTAATTTTTTAATCTTTTTAACTCTATTCATCCGAACCTATCATTGTCTCACGAAAAGGAATCAAACGATAGTTTAGCATTCTTAGATGTGCTCATCACTAGGCGTAGGGATGGAACATTACAGCGATCGGTTCATCGCAAGGCAACATGGGGCGGACAATATCTCCAGTTCTCCAGCTTTGCCCCGATAGCATACAAGAGGAGTTTGGTCAAAGCCCTAGTCCATAAGGCCAGACACATTTGCACCCCTGATAAGCTGCTGATTGAACAAGAAATGCTGAGAAAAATGTTGCTGGCAAACGGGTATCCTGAAAAGTGCATGGACATTCACAGCAGGGTGACCAAATGCAATGAGCCAGTACAAACAGCTCAAAAGAAAGATTTATTTTTATTTTTGCAATTCAACGGTGACCATCTGGCAAACGACATCAAGCACTAATTGCAATGTGCTCCATCCCGTACGTATGCAGCTGCCCAATTACGCTTGGTTCAAACCACCAAAGGACCCGTTCTACACAATCGCGAACGCAGTCTGTCTGACCATTCTGTCTCTCACGTTTTCTGTCAGTTCACTTGCAGTTGCGGTTGCGTTTACATAGGCAGAACAGACCGACAGCTATCTCAGCGAGTGGCAGAACACGTGCCAAACTGGTTAAAACAGCTCATGACACAACGATCTGAAACCTGTGAATCCGTTACTCGAAGGCCTGCATCATCGACAGCCAGACACCTCATGATAACAAGTCACCAGGTTGACCTACTTAGATCATTCAAAATATTGTTACGTCAACAGAATCCGGATCAACTGGCCTTCAGCGAAGTCATGTTGATCAAAGCTCACCAGCCGGCGCTATGTGCACAGAAGTGGTTGAAACAACCCATAGGGTTGCCGTGATGGCGATGACATAATACGTGGTGTGACTGTATACGTGTCCATACCCTGTCTATCGTTATTTACGTGTCATATATAACCTAAGTGTTTTACGTTTGCGACTGATGAGAGTAAACGAAATGTTAACATGTCGCAACATGTCTTCTTTCTTCACTGATGAATAAGTCGTTGGGCGTTGAAGGTGCGACCAGTCAGAATGCAGCTTGAGCCTTAACACGAGCGTGGGACACACAGGCGGCCTTGACACGTATACAACAGTCTCGAACCTCTTATCCGCATACCAATCTTGACTGGCTAATACGTAAGGCAGTTGTACACCAGAATTAGCTCCATTGTTCTGAAGTTATTGAAGTGCAACCTGAGGCAGGAATTCTTCTCACCGATGCTAATCGCCCCGAGTTTCATCGCAGGTGCTTTTACTTCAATATAGTAGTCTTTGTCTGAACATTCTTTACGTCTTACAACGTTGTAACTCATATTATAAATTCATTTTCATTACAAGCGTCCAGCCATTTCAAGTTTGCTTATTTGCCTCTTTGACAGGTGGCCCACCACGTAATCCGGTCTACCTGAATTCAGACACAGACTCTTGTGAGGAACACCCTGGACGTGATGGCGATCGAGTTGCTGTTGTCGGTTTAGAACGAGGACACAAACGAAGAGAAACTGTACCAGTTCCGTCGGAGAAAGATTATACCGATCCGCTGGGACTCCCAACCACAGATAGTAATTTGGAACCGTCGACAGATACGGGAAAACTGGTTGCTCCTGTGGAAAGTATTGGTATGGGCCCGTCCCAATCGGCTTTTTCTCCGAGATCACATTCACCGTCACTTCCACTGTCATTTCCTTTGTCGGACGAACAGTATGATCCAACAGATATTTCTTTTGGTTCACAAACTAGCTTGCTCAGTTCGGTGGCCTCCCACAAGTCGGAATCCTACTGTTCGGAATGCAATAGGGGAGGCAGCTACGACAGCTTTAGTCAGACTTCATCTCACTCATGTTGTCATTCCCGTCAGAGAAGGCGGGGACATCGGCTTGATCACTGTCACTATTCTCACCAACCCCACTTTCCATCACGTTCCTCAAGTTTTTGTCATGCTTGTCGTTCTCCTCATCATCACCACCATCATCACTGTCACCACCGTCATTCGTCGGACGATCGACGGTACGGCCGCCATCACTCCCAGCCGCATTCACATCGATCAGGCAGACATCATTCCGAACGCCCGCGTCACAACACCCACGAGAAAGCGTCCTCGTACACACATAAACACGGCCGATCTACCAGTGACAAACGTCGCCACCAGCGTCACATGAGTATGTCTTCCAGCGACCAAAGTGAACAGTCTTGGACAAACAGTCTGACTGAGTCGTCTGTGAGTGAACCAGAAGAGGAGTCGAAACTATTAGAGATTGGTAACGATGGGGATACGTTGGATGTGAAGGCCGTACTCAACAGAATTCGCACACAAGAGCGTAAACTTCGCGCAGAATTGGCCAAACATCGAAATTTGGCCAATCAGCTGAGACAGGCACAACAGCGGATATCAAAGTCTGCTGCCCAAAACCAGTCCGCTGAGGATGTTGTGACCTCCGAGAAGGATCTTTCTATGCCAAATGTGAAGTCTCAAAAACATAACGAGAAGGTGCTCCAAAGAGCCAAGGATAAAAAGCCCGAAGGGGTTGAATGTACACCCTCTTCTCAAATCGGAGGACTGCGTAAAAAGAGAAACGCATTGTGTAAGCGTCTGTCTGGTAAAACTGGCAAGCCCTTCAGCCTGGAAAATGAAACGTTCGTGCATAAAAGTTTAGAAAAAAAGTGAGTAACAACGGCACCGATGTAACATTTTTACAAAGAGGGTTTGACGGGGACAGTAGCTAATTCGGGGTTAGGTTTACGCCCAATTTCAACACACTGTACTGTCTACTATTTTCCTCTGAACGCCACTAGCATTCTGTTCATGCGACTGCACGAGTGAGATCGGCTTGTTATTCAGTGATATCTCAATTAATATGATACTAAGTTGGTGGATGTATGTGCGGAGAATATGTTATGTCCTTTACAGATATACGTGTGACACATACGAGTCAACGAAGGTTATCGTAGGCAAGCGAACAAAGCAGTACATTATGAAAGTGATACATAGCTCACAGTAAAACAACAGTAGGCTTCTGTTTAATTCAGAGTTAGCATTGAATTTCACTCCTCAGTGTGCAGTAACTGGTGACGGTATTCTAAACTTCACGAATGTTTATGAACACCGTCCGGACGGATTCCACGTCTGACGATAAGATACCCGCACGTTTTGCTTAGTATACTGCTGCATCCTTGATATTACTAACAAATACTAACCACATTAAACACGACATGTTACCCTCCAACGGACGGTCGACAATGTTCTCTGTTTGATATAAAGTAGGTCTCTTCTGTTTGGTTGTGCTAACCGCCTCTACTGTAAGCATTCGACATTTGAGTATATTCAGGGCTTTTACCTTGGCTTCGAAACTTCCGCTAGGAAAAACTCCCCCAGGAAGCCATTGTTCGTTACTTACAGATTTCCAGTTTGTCAAAGTCGTTTTCAGATATGCTGGCTAACCGATTTTGTTCCCTTCTTCAAGCTACCCACTAAATCCTCTTGTTAGTGAGCATAGATTCCTTCTGGAACTAACTTCCACTCTTCCGAGTTAACTAAGTGTGCTATCCAGTCAATTTCATTTATACAAAGAGTTAGTCCCAGTGACAACTAGCATCGTGATCTTGTTGGATCTCCCTAGCACCGCACAAACTCAGTGCCCGAAGGCACAATCCGCTTGCTGCTTAATTTATAAGATCGGATTAGTTCTGCTGGTCGGTTACTATTTATGTAACAGTTTCAGTCCTTCGAATTATGTTTTACGAATGACGAACTTTCTGCCATTTCTTTGTAAGGCCGTAGTAGTTTTGTTTGTGGATTACCATGTCTTTAGCAGGTGGACAAAATATTTTTTCCAAACCTTTGACCGAAACATGGCGTTATTTAGCAGTAAACGAAAGCTCGTATATGTGATCATAACCGTTTAGGGCATCATATAAGGGGGGATTATCCACTTTTCCTGTTCACTCTTGTCGTTCTTATTTCCAGGGAAGAAAAAGAATCGGCAAAATCACTGCATCATGTCACACGAAAACTCAGACACTATCGTAGTCATCATCATGCTCCCTCTGTAAGGAAATCGATTATTCCCAAAACCGGAGATGAAATGAAGACTCGTGTGGAAATCGACGATACAGTGGTCACACTTGATACGGCTGACGACGGTGACGTAAACTTTGGTAAATGGTTTAATTATGTTTCTTACAACCACAATTTATTTCCATTCACATCGCGTGGTTGGTTTAACAAAACATATTGAACTTATCAGAGCCTCAAGAGACACAAATGTAAGGTTTGTGAATTTCATTTGCCAGTTGATGTTTTGCGCTTACCATTTGTGGGAATATGCCGGATTGGCCTACTCATATCGGAAATAATAGTGATGTCAGAGGTAGACTGCGCACTTGGAGAATTATTGCATCACACCGCTTTTAAGTCGCTAAACGCCTATACACAGTTCATTTTTCATTTAGTGAACACAACCGATTGCGACTGTACGTTCAAATGTGGTACCTCCGTCGTATCCTGTGCAAGGTTATTTAAGCCGGGGTCAACGTGTTGGTCACGCAACTACGTAAACGGGTATTTCACTTTCCGTTTGGACTATGATATAAAAAGTTACTGAGCGAGACTATAGTTCAATGTTTCTGTTAGCTCGAATTCCTTGACCACCCATTGATGGCAGTGGTAATCGTTACTAAGAATAGGATTACCACAACTTTCAACTCATCACTGCTAATTAGCCGTATGGTTGTGAGAGAACTGTAAACAACTACTCTCTTCGAACCGTGTGCATAAAGTAGTCAGGAGATTGGAATCGACGTTTTGAATGTACATTATATATATATTGAACATCGCCCACAATTGATCACAGCAATCACATTCCCATAAACTTCCGAAAGAAGCACTTGACTGGAGTTTCACACTCATCAAAGCTCGTCGGTAATGCATATCCTTGCCACGGCCGAACTTAGATTTTTTCGAAAGGGGCCGACCGGAAAATCTTCGGTAATGTGACAGCTGCGATCAACTGTGAGTGATGTTCAATCCACATGAAAGCCAAAATCCCTTACCACTCATCAGTAATCAAAATACCGCTCAACAGGTTAGTGACTTCAACTTGGAGAGAAATCCTAGTCTAGGGTTCATGGATTGAAGTTAACAGGACAGTTACTGTGTCTTCTCTGGGGGCGATCGGGTAACCTGATCATTATTCACAGTCGAAAGTGGTTGAGTGTTCACATATGATAATTCGGTCGTGCCTAATGTGAGGTGACTGGCGCAGTGGTGCACACGGCTTACTCATAACAGCGAACTATAGATATTCCAGTCCAATTTATTATACAGGGTGGTGTTGCAGATGGTCTTTACCAAGTGTTAAAAAATGTGTCCCGCGTCTCAGACGTAGCTTACACGCCTAAGTAACCCAAATCCCGAGGCTCTGTTAAATAATTCAAGTATCCAGCAGGAGGCAATTCATCCTGTTTTCAGTTTGCTCCAGAATCCGCTTTTATCAAATCATGTCAGTAGTGCACCAGTTAGGTGTCTGCATCATGTTGACAGTCCCTTCTCTCCTTTTTTGAGATGGCTTTGTGAAACTCACCAGCCGATCTGTTTTGCAATTACTCACCTACATAAATTCCAAATTTCATGGTATTTTGTTTGCTTTCTTGCTTGAGCTTTACCTCTGCAATAACTTTTCTAGTAGCTGCAAACGATTATATGATTATTCTCAGGTCTGTCTCTGTCATACCATTTTACCACCTTGTACCAACCGTTTCACTTAGTAACTTAGAGGGATGTCCTTCTCTGGTTTGTCTGTTGTGAACGGCCTCTGTTTTTTGATGCTCCAGCGTGGTGTGCATCCTTTCACTGTTATTCCATCATTTGTTTCTCACCTCTGGCGAAGTATAGTAACCGGTTAACTCATTTCCTCTAGAAGCTTACTAGTGTTGTTAATTTGTTATCGATTGCTCTTTCTGCATCGTTCCAGTCTGTTTGTTTACTAATCAAGACACGTATAAAAAGGGTATTAGGGCTCACGAAAACTCACAGCAGTCCCGTGATTCACACGTTAATACGTTTATTAATCCACCGAGTTCCATCTCTAAAGAAGGTCTGTGGGGGGTAATTTCTACTGCCTATCCGATGTTACTTGCGCATGTACTTTGATCACTGTAGTCCTTTTTCAATGCCGAATATCCATTTCTTGGATGCTTAGAGTTTTTCTTGACGGGATGTTTTCGCGCGAGTCATACGCTTGTGTCCGATGGCAGCACATAGAAATTACCCCACATTGTAATTTGTTTCTTCCGTCTTATTAAATTCCTTAACAATCATGCCATGTTTTGGTTATTCCGTTTTTATCTTTTGCATTCGATTATACAAGTCATTTTGAATAACACTTCAAAGTAGTCATTAGAAGACCCGGTATTTTCATGGATTATCTAGGCTGCACTCCGTTTCTCACTGTCTCACCTGTCTAAAGTTGGTCGTTTTTATGCAGCTGTTTACTGCGTTTCTTTCTGTTAACTGTAGATGAAGACGGTCTAATTATTGCAAACACCGAGGCGTTGCGCGGCGCCGAACCGGACGTGGATGTAACACCTCAAGAGACAAAAACGAATTCTGACCAACTTGGGCTGACATCCAAAATCATGTTAGCCACTTTCGAAGTGGGTGTACATAACAGTACAAGTTTTTCTGACCTGGTTACTATCTCGTGTTATATTTTTTTATTTTGAAGTGTTAACTGACTCCCAGAGATCAGCAGTATATTTTACACGAGGCTGTTTACGAGACGGAAATTTGGGACCCACCCAGGTTGTTGTTCGTATTACTATAGTGCATATCCGGAATCTTTCGGACAGCATCACCTATGCATCGAGTCAATATTTACATTGACCAGCCCACTACGTATCGTATACCATGTAAGCTAACCATCATTCTGTCTTCGATGGTTCGAATGAATAATTTATCAAGTTACCAATAAGTCGTTTCTAGGCTACTATAAAAATTCGGTCTATTCCAGATTCGATCTATTAATATCCCTGATTAGCTTGTTCAGTCAACCAACAGTTTGTCTGTATTTAAGGTTTGTTTGTTAAATATAGTCGAAACATTTTGTTAACAAATTTACTTTTTGTGGCCGGACTGTGTTTTCTCATCCTCATCATATTCACCATCAAAACAACAGCTTTCGATATAAGTACCTAACTGTTATACAGAAGTTATGTAGTTACGATGCTGACATAATTAAGTCGGATGGGACTGGAACTTATTTCAGAATATGCGTACGTGTATCTAAGTTGAGACATTACGCCTGGTGAGCATTAATCATGTGAGTAGCAGTTTAGATGAACAAACCGTATACTGGGAAGGTGGTTAGTCGATATAAGTCGTGTTCGTTATGCACGATCGGACCTCGTGATTAACCCAACCTCTGACGGAAGACAGTAGGATAGCTAGAGGCTATTCAGATTTAGTATCGTGGACGTTGCCGTTGTTTGACTGGATCTCACTCTGAGTAAAGACATTTAGTGGGAGGTAGGTAGTGAAAAATTCGAGGAAAAACTGTCCCGCGAACATCGCCCTACAGCCACTCGCAACCTGATTTCCTGTTTGCAAAGTATGTTCACTCTGGACCTGGGTGTTTACGTTTAAACACTGGGATACTGTGAAATAGGTCTAACCACTACTCCCTTCCTTGTACCTGAATAGGATTATTTTATTTTCTCGCGGCATCCACACAGTGTTGACGACAGATTTATTGCGGTCGAGAATGATGTTGATTTTGATTATACGTTGACAACACAGCAAAATAACCTGGTTACAAAAGAAAGCCAGACGACCTTTGCATCATCATCAATGGCGCGCATTTCATGAACATTTCAGTCTACCCAAAAGGCATTTGACCACTGCCGAATTACAATACGTTTTCGTCGAGATTGTCACCAATCAGTCTATTTTTTGTTAGATAACCTATATTGAACATCCCTTGTTCAGTATTTCGTCTTGAACGTCGTCTGATTTGGCCTCTTCACACTACCTCTTCTGGGTAAACACATGTTTTCTGTGCGCATAAAAACTCATGTCATCTTTTTCTGTTTAGTTTCGGATATTTCGCTGTTGTGATAACCCTTTTGAAGGCATAGACTATCTCTCGATTGGTTTCAATATGAAGGTGACTAAGGTTGATGAATATGCTATGAGTTGTATAATTCAAAAGACCTCAAATTGACGTTAATTTTTTCACACCCATTCGCAGAATGCGCCGAGTATCACAGTTCAACTAAGTGGAGTACCAATATTTTTTACGTCTGTTGCTGTACCCAACATTCGTTTCTGGTTTTGAATTTGTCGTGCTATGAACGACTGTCCTTTCTTTACGACAACGACTTCATAAAATGAGTGCAGACTAACGGTTCTTAAATTGCTCCCGCGTCACAGCTTGCCTCTTCTCCAACTCTGGTAAATTGAATTGTGTCCGGTAACTTGGCTGTCGATTTCGTCGAATTCTACTCTTTGTTAGGGTTAATTAGATTTTCATGATTGTAATTATCATTTTAGGCTGAACATTCATTAATTTCCGGGAATGTTCTCTGGTACTCTGTAGACAACCTTTAGTCCTAGTTAGGTAATTATTGTGTGCTTTGAGTTCCAATATTGCAGCGAATCAGTATCAGGTCTGTGATAGACTCATTAGTGCACATTTTGTATCAGAAGTGTTAGGTGTATGCAAACTTATAAACGTATCAGCTGGTTCTGTGTAGCAACAGTACTTGGTTAGCCTTTAGACTCTCAAGTTATGACTAACAGTAACCGTCGCCTAGATTTGACTGGGTACCAGCATAAGGATGATCTAAAGCAATCTGTAGGGGACTAACCCAATACAACGATACAAATGCCAATATTCAGTTCAAAACGCGGGAACCCAAAAAAAAAACAAAAACAAACACACACCCACCAAAAACACAAAACAAAAAAAAAAAAAAAAAAAAA